>WYDI02031982.1:0-58530 GCA_009867235.2 Psittacus erithacus | reverse complement strand
CACCTCCTTCGACCTGCTGGTCACGCTCCTTTTGATGCAGCCCAGGATACAGTTGGCTTTCTGGGCTGCAAGCGCACGCTATAAGCATTTCTTCTTGCCTCAAAGCCGTACCTTTTGGTTTAACCCCTGTGTGGCAATGCAAAAGAACAGCAATGCCTCCCTATGCCTAGTGCCTTCTGCCACCCTCACCTGTCCACTGAAGAGGGCCTTTATGCGGAATTCTGATGCAGAATTCTTTTGAGTTCCTGAGTGATAAAGCATAAAAGAGCTATTGAGGGATAGAGAACTATTCTCCAGCTTGGGAGTTTTTGCTTAAAAATGTGGTTTGATTTCCTGGAGCAAACATGAAAAACTGGTTTGAGCCCATATATAGTGAAAAGAATTTTTTCTAGGAATATGGATATAGTAAATAATGAAAAGTCAAAATGAAACTGAAATCATTGGGTGGCAAAATGCATGAAAAAACAACCTCCTGCAGATATGAATTACAGAAATTTTGGACACAGTTTTTTGTTTACACCATCTGAGTATTATTCATATAAGGGATTTGGCTAATAGATAGAAGAAAGGCATTTTGACCTGGTGTTCTGCCAAAAAAATTTCTTGCTCCCTTTCTGTTACAATAGCTAGCTGTCTCATGATGTCTTGTGACATTTGCAGGGTGATCTTCAATTGCAGCAAAGTGAACGTTTCAACATGTTTGAGAAAGCAGGCATCCAATTCCTGGAAATCCAAAATGCCCAGCTTACTGATTCAGGAATTTACACATGCACAGTGGTAAACAGCGCTGGGAAGGCATCTGTGTCTGCGGAGTTCACCGTTCAAGGTACAGCAAAGAGTTTACAGGAAAGAAAACAAGTAAACCACAGACATTCCTTTAAAATATCTTTGGCCGTGTTCTCAGTATAAGCTTTCACTTTTTCCTGTTATCTCTGTCTCCATTAAATGATACTGTGACAGCTTGGAGTGTGCTACAGCTGAAAACATTGTGTTGGTTCAGTGGAGAATAGGCTGTCCAAATGCTTTGGAACAGCTTTCTTTAAAATCAACTTTTCACTTTTACTGTGACTTTGACCTTAATATGTTTTTAACATAGATTTTAATTTCAGCACATGGAAACCTTGCACTTGTCATTATAATCAGTAATTAATTTTGTATTTGCTGAGTACCAACACCAGATGCACATTTATACCAGCTCCCTTTTGAGCAACAAAATTGTATCTGTATTTGTAGAACCAGTAAAGCAAAGGAACATAATTCTAAACTGTAAGAGAGAAAAACCAGCTTAATAAGATTAAAATTCAGGCTTCTCAAGTCCCAACCCTATTTCACTGCTCTTAAAGGAAATAAATGTCTGTATAAATAGTTTAGGATGTTCTATTCCATGTACACATTACCATATACAGTTCATTTTGCAGTTTGATGCTTCTTAGGGTGCCCTTTGCATCAACCTCAAAACCACACAGCCTTCAGCAATCACCCTAAAAAGGAATTTCATCATTCAGTGGGTAAGCAGTCACTGGACCCAATTAAATGATTAAACCAACAGCTGCTGGCTTCAGCTGCAGTCATAAGATTAGGGGTTTACATGGGCACCCAGCAGAGAATTTTTTGATGCAAGATTTCTAGGTTCACATCAATGTTGTCACTCTGTAAGATACCAAGAATATAAATACCAAGAGAATTTACATTTGGGATCTTCAGAACCCCAACTAGCCTTTACCACTTGAAGCTGTATTTCTTATATGTGAATTCCAATCTGATGAAGTCATTTTAGATGGAGCTTCTACAGGTTGCCTATTCAACTCATGTTTTATAGAAAGAGCCATTTTGTTCAATAAGCCTTTTTTTTACATGAAACTTGATCCTTACTTGCTGTCTCTGAAGCAGTGAGCTTTCTGTTGTGTAATGGGTACATCTGCCTTGAGAGGTGGTGCAGAGCTGGGGTCACAAAGTCAGTTGTGATATATGTTTGCTTCAGATGCTGACCACATCTCTGAATAATGCGAGCATTCTTTCTTAGATTAGTACAGGTCAGTAAAAAGGGCACTCTTTTGCAAGGTACTTGACTAATTGGATGATTCCACTTCCCTAACCACAATGTATAATACCTAATTCTTTCATTATCAATTAATTAGGTCATAGGAGTTGCTGCAAGATGCTAGCAGACAATCAAGTGGCTCAGAATTACTGCCTTTTATTTAAAATCCATGCAATCTCATATATAGCTACTCTTGTTCCAAAAGCTACATTTTTTTCCCCAAGTTCCCATAGTGGAAAGTGGAAAGGGAGGAGGAAACTATTCTTTTAACTAGCAAGGTAGCATGGTATTGTCTTGTCTGCAACCAGTAGTTGTTCAGTTTCCTCTTTTTGCATTTATTCAGTCTCTTCTCAGCTTTATTTTTTACATAAAGAATTTCTGTTACTCTTTGTTGGCAAGTTTATTGAAGTGAGGTCAATGGGTTATTTCCCTCTCTCACGGCAACTTTTCTGTGTGTATAAATAGATTCTTTTGGTCACTCTGAATGATGTGGCAAGTCCAAGCAATTTAGATATGGATTTTTGCTTGCCAAACACACAGTGGAAATCAGGGTATCATCCATCACATGCTTTTGTATTTTCCTTGAGGCAAAGACTATGAAAACATTTTTATGGAGTATTTCTTGATTACTCACAAGATTTGTTATCTTGCAAATTCATTATTACATGTCTTTCTAGTGTAGTTTCTAGTCTCACAGTTGACAACAGTTTAGATGCAACTTTGATCTGACCAGGAGGAAACAAGCTGCATTCTGTAGTGTTAACTAGGGAAAAATGGAGAGATGTGGTTGATACTTGATCTGGAGTATTTTTCTCCTACCGACTATTTATTTCATGCTGTCCCCAAGAGAAACAAATACTGTCAAGCTTTTGGAGAATGCATGGAGAATTGCATACATATAAACTAAATGACTGACTGTGGGCAAATATGTGCTGAGTTATGTTGATGCAGCTGATGATGTACTTCGGCAAATCAGTATAGTTAAGACATCTTCTCCGATTTCCTAGTAGTATTGCAAAGTGAAGAAATATGATACATTAGCTTTTGTGTTACTCATGTTGAAGATAACAGTACTTTCTATGCAGCAAAGGAGTTGGTAAGAGTTTACAGGTGAGCCCTGGTTTTGGGAAATTTTACGGCTGCTAATTTGGTTTTGTGTTTTAGCCAGGGGACAGCTGTGGTTTCACGGTGGGCATGCTCAGGTGTAGTACTAATGGTTTGGTTCTTTCCACTTCTACAAGCTCTGTGGAGTTCTCATAAGATTTGACGAGCTGCTTCCAAGGAATCTCTTCCTTACTTCTATTCTTCAACAAGGAGCCTCTGAGGCTCACAGAACCTTCAGTTCTCAAAGGACTTGTAAACTCGACTCAGCAAAGTCCCAGAATGGACCAAGACCTCTTTGGGCTTCAGCTGAGCAGCTTGCTGTTGTCCGTACCAAATTTCAGGTGTGATTGTCAATGGCAAACTCAATGTATTGAAAATATGAAGAGTGAATGTTCTTAAGTGTATTCTTTGCTAAAAATCTTTAAAATTTGTAGAATTCTGTACAGTATTGTATATATAAGTTACCTGGTTTTAATGCTTCTTTTTTTATTTCAGGTCCAGATAAGACTGACACATATACTCAGCCACAATGGTATGTTTTAAAAGGAATACTTTCTCAGAATATTTAATTCCAATGCACTAATTTTGACATTTACTGCATGAGCCTTCCTCACAGTGGTAAATATTTTGGGGGTCAGTATTTGGAGGTTATAAAATGTTTACTTGGAATGAGACTCTTTTTTACTGCCTAATCTAGCTGTCCTGATAGACTCCTATGAAATTAGTTGGTGGAACTGGTGGCAACACAATCTTCTGGTCTGGTTCAAGAAAGCAAAATTTAGATGGCTTATGTTCACTATTCCCATGTAGCCAAACAGTTAGACAATCTGAATGAAAACTATGTGAGGAAAAATCATATTCTGCACAAATTGGTCAAAGTTCATTTTTGGAGTCAAGAAATGGCAACCACCTTGTCAGTAGTGAGCTGATTGTTCTTTGCTATCTTAAGCAACACGTGGTATGGCCATGGTCTTTGCTGGTGTCTGAATATAAAAACAAAATTTATAAAAAATGATGTATTTTGTAAAACGTAAAAATCTTACAGTTGTAGCTTCAAATCCCACAGGCATTATTTCTCTAGTGCATTTAACTGGGGCTGAAGAAAGTACCACAATAATGCCCTGAATCTCCTGAGAGAATAAGTTAATGGCACTAAATATTGCAAAACAGAGCTGGGCTAGAAATTGCTTTCCATTTTTCAAATATGTTCCAGTTCTGCCTTGCAGTAATGCTTTGGAAATGTGAGACAGACGCAGTGCTCTACAGGTAATAGCTTAATGGTCAGGGTAGTCAACCTCAATGAGGGAAAATTATATTAAAATCCACAATTAATCAGTTATTCCTGTGCCCCTAAAGTACAGAGCAGCAGATCCACCATAATTCCAAGAAACTCTGCCTAATAAAACTGTAGCTGATGTTATGTCCAGTGAATTGAATTAATTTTTTTTTGACAACACACCCTCTTCCTCCTCTGGTTTTCAGTCAAGTTTCCTGATCAGCCCTCTTCTAAAATCACCTAAATGGCAAGACACCATAATTAAAAAGAGTAAATTCACTGCTGTCATGTTTAGCTGCTGTACTTGTCACTGGGCTTGGTGTAGCTGCTGTACTTGAAGTTGAAGTAGTTGTGTTGTCTGTTGCTTTGCCATCAGATCCAGAGACGTCTTTTTCCATTTGAAGGTGCTGGATAGTGTTGAACAGGGTTCTGTATGCATAGGCCAAGCCCCAGCACATTGCCATGATTTGTCCCTCTCTGGTATGACCAGGATGACAACACACCTCGTTTAAGTGTTTTACTAATTTTTCTGGTTTTGCATTTGTTCAGTGGTCAAGTTCCAAAGCACTGGAGGGACCCATTGACCTAGATACTTGCCCATACTATCGCACACACCCTGCCACTCATGACTGTCCAGCCTCGGGGAAAATGTCTTGGTCCTCCTGTATCATCATCTCACCCTTGACAAGACCCAAACCTGACTCTGCTTAACTTTCGAGATCAGACAAAATATTTGTGGGTAAAACATGCTCTGTATGCATGCCATCATGGTGATCCCTATCACAATCAGCAGGCAGGTCTCAAGGGTATTCAAAGGCCATTCAGAACCTTCAGAACTCTCAAATGTTGCTGTAAATAGACTAGTGGGGGAGCTGGGAACGTAAGGGAATGTCCTCTTCATAGGTTGAACACCTGAGAAGGGAAAAAAAGATGTGCAATTGCTAAACAATTCCATTATATACCTCCCAAAGTATAGAGGTGATGACCACACTCGGAATGCAAGCCAGACCAGTTTCATGATCAATGAGTCTGTTGTACTACAAGTCATTACCATAAAGTACAGCGAAACAAGAACCTTAGCCCAGGCCCCCCAGCCAATAAACACTAAAACAGCAAATACCATATGTAAGTAAGGTGTGACATGCTGAAACTCTGAGATCAAGAGCAACAACTTTGAAAACCAATAGATCAGCGCTGTGACAAGTGACTATTAATCTGAAATAACGAATGCTTGTGACAAATATGATTAGACACACGCTGGTCAGATCTGTCTCTATCTCAACCCTCCGTACCCCACATTGAGTGCCACAAAGAACTGTCAAGGTTTAAGCCCAGCCAGTAACTCAGAACCACAAAGCCACTTTCTCACTCCCCCACACTTTCTTCCCCCTGCTCCCAGAGGGATGGGGAGGAGAATCGAAAGAATGAAACTCCCACAGGTTGAGATAAGAACAGTCCAGCAACTAAGGTGTAACACAAATCACTGCTGCTACCACCAGTAATAATAATGAGAAGGGAAATAACAAGGGGGGAGAATACAACCACTCACCACCTGCTGACTGATACCCAGCCCAACCAAGCAGTGATCTAGCCCTTCCGGGTGACTGCCCCCAGTTTATATACTGGGTATGACATGCTGTGGTATGGAATACCTCTTTGGCTAGTTTGGATCAGGTGTCCTGTCTCTGCTTCCTCCCGGCTTCCCCTCCTCCCTGTCAGAGCATGAGACTCAGAAAGTCCTTGGTCAGAGTAAACATTACTGAGCAACAACTAAAAACATTGGTGTTACCAGCATTGTTCCCAGGCTGAAGTCAAAAACACAGCACTGCACCAGCTACTAAGAAGAAGAAAAATGACTGCTGCTGCTTAACCCAGGACAACTGCACAATTTGCCTTTCAATTTCCCTTTAGGGAACTAGTTTATGTAGCGTTTTGAGCTATAATTATACATGGCCTCAATTTATTAAAGCATGAAGTAGTGTTACATCATAGTTATTCCAGGGTCTCGATTAGTTGCTACCTATCTAAAGCAGTGTATACAAGGTTAGTGTCTGACTCACAAAACATATTCGAACCTGAGCAGTGGATTTATATCCAGAAACTCCTTAGCTGAGAGAGTATCTGAGTGCTGATCACATTTTATGAAGTTTTTCACTTCACCTCTTTCACCTGTGTTCTTAATCTCTGCAAAGGAAACTAAAGGCTAATTAATTCACCTTCTTGCTAAGGGCTTGTGCATTTATGTCATTGCTGATATTTTAATTAGTCTTTATACAGTGTTATATCTGTAAACTTATCATATTATTGCTGATAATAACAATTAGTCTTTATACAGTGTCATATCCATAAACTTATTATTTTCCTTCAGCATGCCATCAAAACCAACAATACTTGCTGTTAAAGCTGTTGAAAATTCAGAATTCAAGCAGACAACTAGCAATGGGATTGCTAAAGAGCTGAAATCCAGCAGCACTGAACTCTTGACTGAAACCAAAGACAGGGTGGCAGCAAAGAAAGAGACCTTTTGCATTGCTAGAGAAGCCAAAGACAGTAAGCAGGGACAGCACCAAGAAGGCAATGCAGTATCTTCTCAAGAACCTAAAGAAGGAAGAGATGGATCTCAGGTCTTGCAGAAAACTTCAAGCACCATCACACTACAGGCTGTCAAACTGCAACCAGAACCAAAGGCAGAACCCCAGGTCACTTTCATCAGACAGGGCGAAGACAGGAAAAGGGCTGTGCAGCCCCTCATGTCAGCTCAACAAACTCCGTCTCTGACAGGGCAAGTCAGTCCAAGGAGTAGAGAACCAGAAAACAGATCTGCATCATGGAAAGCTGTAATGAAGGAGAAGAGGGAGCCTCTGGGAATACCCCCTCTGTTTGTAAGCCGTCCACAAAGCCTGGAAGCATCAGAAGGCCAGGAGATTAAATTCAAGAGCACAGGTAAAGGGGTTAAAGTTATCAGAGCTGTGGGGTTAGTCAGGTTCCTCTTCTCTGTGTGGAGGTGGGGAAGCATTTCCTTCTTCATTGCAAGTTGTCCTCTTAAAGCATTTTGGAAATAAAATCAGAGCCTTGTGCTAATTCTACAATACTCTTCTCAATGAAATTTTCAAATTGTTCCATGCCATAGTGTCCATCCCTTCTCTCATCTGGCATTTCCCCAGGTGTAATGAATGCCAGTGTTTCTAGGAGGTAGTTTTAGGGCAACATCACCTAAAGTAGGTTTATGTCAAAGTGGTTTTTGATATCTCAAGGGAGGGAGACTCCACAACCTCTCTGGGCAGCCTGTGCCACTGCTTAATAGCCTTCACAATAAAAAAGTGTTTATGTTTAGACAGAATCTCCTGTCTTCAGTTTGTATTCAGTGCCTATAGTCCTATTAGTGGACACCACTGAAAACAGCCTGGCTCCATCTTTTTTACACCCTGCCTTCAGATATTTGTATACACTGATGAGATCCCCCTTCAGCTTTCTCTTCTCCAGGCTGAATAGTCACAGAATAAACAGCCTCAGTGGCAGGTACGATGAACTGTAAAGTTCTGCTAGGTGGTCAGAAAAACTGGTTTAGCAGGGTAGGAAGGAACGGGGAGAAATTTCTTTCTGCTCCAATATCTCATCACATCTATTTGTCTGTGACTTTCAGAGGAACTACTTTCAGATAGAAGTGCTTTGGTTTTTTCAAGTTATCAAATAGTTCTTATTTTAAAAGATGGTCTGGCCTAGAGGTTTTGGAAGATTGGAAATATCAAACAATTTTTTGAAGAAAGTTCTGTGTATCATTTGCTCATTAAGGTTATATAATTACGTATGTGTAAATCATACCTAATTTATACTAAAGCAAACAATGGAATTACACTAAGGGGAATACCTGTTCCTAAAAATTCAAATACCTGATTGTCTAGTTTCAGGGAAACCAAAACCAGATGTGGAGTGGTTCAAAGAGGGTGAAACTATTAAAGCTGGACAAAATGTCCAAATATATGAAGAAGATGGAATTCATTGTCTATGGCTAAAGAAAGCCTGTTTGGGGGACAGTGGATTGTACAGTTGTACAGCTTTCAGCCCCAAAGGCCAGACTTCCACCAGCTGGTTGTTAACTGTCAGAAGTAAGTAAACTCTCTGTAAGCCCATCTGCGCTTGGAAAACTGTGGCTGGGCTTTTCTAAGCTGTCAGGCAGTGGTGACTACATAATTTCTGTTACAACTTCTCAGTGCAGGTTAATTCTGATTCTTAGCTCTGTGAATAATGTGGTGTGTGATAGATGGCAAGCCATTTTCTGCATCAGTTTCCCTTCTGACCTTTTGGTTTTGCTGGTTTCATAGATAAAGCCATCTCATGGAATGCTTTGTACACAGGGAGGCCTGTTCTCCACTGAGGTTTTCTATTAATGCTTGTATTTAATACAGGTTGCCAAAGTTTTGATTATTAGTTTTCTGCATTTAGTTCTTTTGGAGTTGCTTAGCATTTCTATAAAACACTGTGCATCTGAAGCGTTTTGCAGGCACAAACCAATCCTTGCAGTAAAGGGGGAAAGAAGAAAAGAGAAGAAAGAAAGAAAGAAGAAAATTGCATTCTGCTAAATTTAACATACCTCCCAGAGACAAATTATTTTGAGCTTGAAGGCACTGTCTTACTGGCCTGGTTGAAGGATTTGTTGGCAAATCTTGTCTTCAATTCTAATCTTTACACCTGGCTTTAGGTTTTGTCCTGGAGCTATGATCATGTTTTTGCAGTGTTTTTCTATTTGCTGTGCCTGAGGTTAAACCACGATACCCAAGACAGTTTCTGTCTGCCTCATGAGAGACCTGTAAACTGCATCCTTAAGCCACCCTATTTCACTGCCAGCTAAGGGAATTTTGGGAGAGGGACTCTGTGAGAAGACAGACAAGAGGAGAGAGGAATTATCCTTTCTGTTCTTTGCGCTGAGCTCCCTGGTAATATGTTGCATACATATTCTTCTAGTAATTGGCTGCAAATGGTGGATTCTGGCATAGAAAATGACTACTTAAGATACATGCTGATGGCTGGCAATGCCTTCCTTGTAGATTATAGAACCCCTTCCATTGCTTAGAAAGGTTTCTAATTCGCTAACCCCTTCTTTTGCTTAGAATGATTTCTATTCCCCAACAAAGCACTTTACCATTGTTAGCCCAGTCAAGTCACCTAAGCATACCTAGAAATAGTCACTTAGTGGTAAAGATCATTTGGTCAATTTGGGTTAAAGGAACTGTTTCATTTTGGTTTTAAAGGTCCTAGAGTTCAAGAGTTTGCTCCATGCTTTTCCAGTGTCTTGAAAGGATGCACTGTGAGTGAAGGGCAAGACTTTGTGCTGCAGTGCTGTGTAGGAGGCGTACCTGTGCCTCAGATCACATGGCTTCTCAATGGTAAGGAATCCCTGGTCTTCAATACTTGCGTGCACGCATTTCACTTACATCCAGAGTCTGAAATGTCACTCTCATCAGCACATAGCAAGGCTGTGAATATTGCAAAAAGCACTCTAAATCACTGTAGTATAATGCGCAAGAATATTGGAAGAAACTCAGTTTATATGCAAATAATATGAACGAAAAGTGGTTTTCTTGAGCAGTTTCCTGTCTTGCTGCAGTTTTCCAGGAGGTCCAGCAGGGGACTCTGGTGACGAGATAGTACGAGGCCGGGTCTCCTGAGCTTTGTTAAACGCAGCTCTCCACCCCGCTGCAGCAAAGCCTATGGTGCTACTGTGTGCTGAATCCTGTGCTACCTCCCACTCCTTTGGTGCTAGCTTCGGCTTTAAGAGTAACGGGTTAGCATCATGGTCCTGTAGGGATAAAAAGTTCTAAGCAAAATAAGTGCAGTATATCACTCTTTATGGTAGGAAGGAAATTCATATCCGATTCCATCCTTCCATCATCTGGGCAGGTCATTGGTATTAGCAGCTATGTCCCCAAGATCTTAAAATCACAGCTTTTCTGGTTGCTTATCTACTAGAAATATGTTTCTCGAGATCCTAAAATTTGCTCAAAGCTTAAGAAAAGAAAAAAAAAAACGAGATAAGTAAAATATGTTTTACTTTTATCAAGCTGCAAAATGTCCTACCCTGTCCTGTTTTACACAACTGAACATGCAGGTTTCCTTAACAGTCCCTCCTCAGTATCAGAGGTGAGCCAATTGTCAGCGTTCTGCTTAGATTCCAAATATCAGCATTCTGCTTAGATTCCATATTATTTCAGAGATCCATGGACTACACGCTTTGATTGAAGACTTTTTCTATTTAAAGCCATATTTCTTAAACACTAGACAGATTTATTCAGCTTAACCTGTGACCACCTCTGTTACTCCTGAAGTGCACTTGGTGTTTTCACGGACTCTCCCAGGCTATCTGTCTTTGTGTGTCTGTGTGATTTGAAGACGAAGAATAGCATGCTTTGCCATAAAGATGTTTCTTTCAGGATTGCTTTGAAATTAATTAGTTGTGCATGATCTCTGATTTTCTTTAGCTATTCAGAGTAAATGGAATAATTAAAAAAGGTGCCAGGGCAAATGAACTGTGACCTTGAGACTGGTACGTTCCTACAGCCTGGTCTGATCCCCTTCCCAATAGTCCCATGTCTAGAATAGAAAGGCCACTGATTTATTTACAACATGAAACATGTGAGTAAAGGCTGTGACACTCTCTCATTGGAAGCAATTTGTTTTTCTTTCTGAAGGCTACTCTGCAGTTTCTCCTTTGCACACATGAGTAGAATCATTATTTTACTATGCAAGAATTGTGTCTTGCTGCCCAGAAGGAACAAGTCCGATCCATAGGGTCAGTCATTTTATCTGCATGTTCCAAGGGTATCCCCTGCTCATAGAGGATACCCTGGAAAAGGGTTCCCTTAGTTATTGAATGATGTAGTTATACTCAGTGTCTGTCTCAAATGACTGTATTACAGTTCATCAGGCATAGATACAGTGTCAGCTTACAGACCAATAAGCAGCATGTAGGCCTTGAGTAAGAACTGTGCCCCCTACCTTTTTCCAGCATGTTTGTTCTGCATTGACCTTTCTTCTCATCAAATAAGTCTGCTCCTATTCAGGTATAGCCATGTTTATACTGTATCGAAGCTTGTAATTGTAGTTGGATCAATATCACAAGGAGGTAAAAGTGGGTGGTTTGTTTTGGTTGGTTTTTTCCTGGTTTTGTTTTTTGGGGTTTTTTTTTGGTTTGGTTTTGTTTTTTGTTTTGTTTTGTTTAGATAAGCTGGATTTCCAGCCATTAGGGTTCTGTATGTGAAAGGCAGTGCATTAACTCTGCTCTTAAATCAAAAGGCAATGATGAGTTTAACAGAAGCATAAGAAACTATAATAAAGATTAGGGACATCATCTATTATCTAAAGAAATAAACACACTTCTTTTATTTCAAACTCCTAAAACATACTACTTTAATGCTTTTCTGTCTTGCATCTGATTGTGATACATACTGTTTATATATCATTTTGATACAAACTTGAGTGGATTATAAACAGTTATTTAATGCTGATAATTCCAAGTACACTCCTAGGGTTATTATTTTACCTAGAGATCAAGCTGGCTATTGTGATATTCTTTTGAATGCAGACATTTCTTTCCTGTCTGCCAGCTAGCTAGATACTACAAACTTCTCATATTTATATCCATTGCCAAATACAAGAGAAAGTTGTGTTTCTGGTCCTGAAATATTACTCCAACTAGACATAACAATGCTTTTGGCAAAATTACATGATGGAGTCCTTCATCAACTGGCCATATGAAGAAAACAGTATATTCACAGTATATAATTTGAGTCAGGAAGAGAAATTTTGTTTTAAAAAGGTGTGTCACAATCTGCAGTCCATGTTTGGAATACAAAGCTTTTTATGTTCACAACTGATAAACTGTGGCATAGAAAAAAACAGTTTGCTGAGTGCAATCGCACTACTGTTCAAAATATAGCAGTTTTGCAAAACTCCAAAGAAATAAAAATCATGTTGTACCGGATATGTAAAGTTCCAAAGAGAATGTCAAATGCAAATTGTCTTCCAAGCATGACAATGATACCAAATTAGAATAATTTTTTTTAAGGAATAGTGAGAAAAGTATCTATTTCCCAGTGAAATAACAAATGTAAAGACCAAATTATCAAATCATATGAAAAATGAACAGAAGGCTGTTTTGAGAAACAAATAAAAACCAGAAAAAAAGCAGATCAGTCTCACTCCTTGGCTAGCCAAAGCTTGCTACCAAACAGTGTATTGTCCAGTCTGCCTTCTCACAATCTCCGAGGATCCACACTGTCTGAAAACTAAAAGAATTGCAGTAACTTCTTGTACTATGTCACAAACAAGTACTACTTTAAATGCCGAGCATTTTTACCAGCTGTGATTGCATGTAAATTTAAAACATCTTCCAAGCCATTATATAGATTGACCTCCCTTTCAGGTCAACCAAGATGGAAAATAGCATCCATGAGGATGGGTTTTATTCATATTCAAAGACAATGCACAAATAAGAGCTACCTAACTGAACTATGAATTTTATTTGAACTCTTGCTCTTCTTTGCAGCTTTACCATCTTCAGTTTCTTTCTTACACTTTTTGTCTATTATAATGATTTAAAGCTTTTTTCCAGCTTTTCCAAGATGGTTTGTTTGTCCTGTTGCTCTCACTCAGCCTTTTATTTTAACTTTCTTTCTGAATTTTCACTGATTTGCCAGCAAATTCCTTGAAAGTGAACTTCTTGTATTTTAGTTGTGGCCTTACCAAAGCCTTATCAACAAGTTATACATGCTGTCTGTGACAATACTTCAATATTTAACTCCAACTTACTTTCGCTTCTTTAATTACTTTTTTGGTAAGTTCTTTTTAAAATGCAGGAATAAGGCCTATATGACTGTATTTTAAATATCTTTTTTTTCATATTGTTTTCTTTGTGTGTGGTTTTTTTTTCCTGTGTTGAATTGAACCTCTTTCTGCTGAGTTCAAAAAGAGTATGACCATGACTTTAACACAACAATTCTCTGAATTGTGTTTCTTTTTGGGATAGCTTTCTGATCTGCCCAGAGAGCTTTTAATAAATGGGCCAGGGGAAAGTTTCCTTTCTTCTGGAATAACATAGCAGCAGAAGGTATTTTTTGTTATTGTTCCTGCTGCCAAACTGTCATGGACATTTGACTGTTCTGCCTCTGGAGAAGGAAACATTTCACTACTGTGAGAGTTGTTTTTATTAGATCAAAATAAAAGTATAATGGGCATAACTTAGGATCTTGCTGCAGGTTATTCCTCAGGGCTGATATATTTGTTTTCTGAGGTCTCATGAAAAGGCTGTTCTGTGAATTCACTATTCTGTTAGTAGTGCTAAAAAAAAATAGTCACAGTTTTATTGCGAGCTGGAGGGAAAAATAGAATGGCCTGACAAAATTTGCGGACACAGTGAAGGAGATCACATTTTCTTTTTCCACAAGGAACACTTAGCCTATTCATTTTCTTATTTAAAACAGAAATAAAAAGGCATCGTTCTGGTTTTGATAATACAGCTTTTATTCTGAGTATATTTCTGATATGGTTATCATCACAGCATTATTAGGCACCATCAGTAATTTCAGTGTCAGAATCCCAGACAGGATCCCTCTCAGATTCTATACTCTACAGTCAGACCAGGAAAGTAGTCCATTGCTCCACGTCCTGTTACAGAAATCTTTGTCTGCTTTAACAGTACATGTATATATTTGAATGTAATGTAATTCCCACATCTAAAAAATATGTGACTAGACTTAATAGTTGCAACACTCTGTGTGTAACTGAGTGAAAGGGAGTTCAGAGGAACCAGTAATAAGAATATGTGACCTCTGAAGAAGGTGGAGAGAGTTTATCATAAAGTTGTAGTCTTCTGGGCGCTGGATTAGTCAGTCCAGTTTTTCATGTGGTAGAAAATTTGCTATTTTAACAAACAGATGAATTTCAAGTAAAGGAAAAAGAACATCTGTTGTATTTTTTAATGTATTGGATAATGCTAATTTTGTCACATTTGTATTTCAGAATGAAACTTTGTATGCAGATAGATAGTGCATAGATAGTGACTGCCTTCTGAGTTTCCCAAAGTTGAAAATCTGGGATACAAGAAAAATCAGTCCCATCATTTAATTTATCCTAGTCATAGTGCAAAGCTGGTTCTTAAAAACTTTGGAGCTTTTGTCCTAATCCTTTAAAATTATTTTGTAAATGAAACAAAATTTTGATCTTTTCTTTTGATCAAGATTTCCCAAGTGGCAGATGTCTTTGATTCAGTCCTGCACAATTTCTCTGCAGTTTCACCTTCTTCTTTTAGATTACTTTAATGTTTTTCCAGCATGCTGTTTATGCACAGATATCAGGCCTTCTTAAGCGTTGCATATACTGGGAGAGCAATCAATGATAAGCCAGTAGTGGAAACTATTTAATACTGGGAAAATAGATTGAAAAAGCATTTCAGAAAGTAAGGTTGAGATTGAAGACAGTTCTTGAAAGAACAGCAAGGCAACTTTAATCATCTACACTAGCATTTAAGCATGTTCCAAAGCAGTTCAAGGAACCAGTTTCTGAAAATTAACTTCTTTAATAGTCATGTCACCATCGATCAGAGTGTATCTGTCTGTTACCAGACTGTAAGTACAATAGTATAGATTGACTGCTTGTATAAATCAGCCTATCAGCCTTTTGACTCCATTGTTGATTTTGCTGTCTCTCTTGGAATGTCTTCCACTAAGAAGTATTTAGTGGATGACTTCAAGTGCTTCTCCATGCCCAGCAGGTTTTGCACATCTAGACAATAATGCTAATACCTAGTTTCAGGCCGAGTACAGATGGATACAATTTCTGAAACAAACACACTAGGCATTTCTTATCCACCTAAAAGGGAATCTATTCAAAATACAAAGATAAACCTTTTTCTCTTGCTGCTACTCAAGCTAGCACCCAGTGAACCTACGGGCAAAATTTTTCTGACAATCATATTCTGCTTTGTGCTTAGAATGCTGCTGTTTGTAGTCACTAGAGAGCAGTGGCTGTGCGCCAGAGAGTGGGATTTGGCTCTGCACTGTGATATACTAGCTAGGGTTAGACACCCAGGTTTCACTGAAGTGCTTTTGAAATTTAAGTCTAATGTATTAAGACAATTCTCTTCCTTTCTGTCTTCAGATCAGCCAATTCAGTATGCCCATTCCACTTTCGAAGATGGAGTTGCAAAATTGACTGTCCAAGATGCCCTACCAGAAGATGATGGCATTTATACCTGTCTGGCTGCAAACAACACAGGACAGGCATCTTGCAGCGCTCAGGTCACAGTCAAAGGTGAATATCTCAGCATGCTGTTATTACTGCAAAGATATCAGCCACAAATTTCTTTTTGTTTTAGTCTTGGATCCTTAACAGAGGTGATTGTAAGAGGATTCCAAGTTTTTTCTGTTGTCAGCTGGGTACCTTTTCTTCCCTTGGAGGTCTGTGCAACTTAAATGTTTTAGTACTGTGAAATGAGAAGTGATATGCATGTTTCAGAAAGTGATATTAATGCTTGGACCTTACCAAAAAGGGCTTAGTGTGGTACAACGCAATAAGGCTAAGTTTTGGAAGAGGTGTTCCAGTGTAGGAAAGGATGTCGCTGCTCAAAGATAAATAAGTCCATGAGAGCCGTAATTCTGCACTTGGATCTGAACACAGTCTAAAAGACCACAGATCACAGTGAAGACAAGAGATGGCAGAATTCCATGGATAAATTAAAGAGTGAGGTAGTATCAATCAGTACTATGGTCTTCATTCTTAAAAATCTCACCTGGCATCAGCTTACACAGGCATTTTGTTTATAGCCTGGAGATGATCGGTTCTCTCCTTCTACAGTCCCCCTGCCTCAGACTCCCTCTCTCTCTCTCTCTGCAATACAGCCTGTATTTGGTATTTGACATCTGCAAATGATTTCTTTCCTGGAGTTATAATAGTTTGGCACTGCCTGTCCAACAGACTGCTGAGTGACAGCTGCCAAGGGAACTATTCCATTTGTCTATGACCAAATAATATCTGCCCCAAATTTATACATGCAGCTTCATGAGAAAGACACCCTGATGCCAGGGATCCCAAGATTGTCTTCATTTGCCAATGTCCTGTGCTGTTTGTCTACAGCATTTGAGTGATATGCCTGCCCTTATTCTGTCTGTATGAATCCACTTAAAACCTTAGACAAGCTTAAAGTGAAAACAAAGCAGTTCTGGTAAACCTGAGTTAATTTCTTGATTACCAAATTGGAAATGAAGTCATACCTTCATTGCTCTCCCTTTCCCCCTCTGAAAAAAAAGGCATAAAGGAGGAAAACATTGATTTAAAATAAGCCTGAAACTGATCTGTTCTCAAAGCTATCATTTATAATTTCACTGAAGCATTTTATCTGAAGTAGCTAAGGGCCGATTGAGAGCACTCCACCTCAAGGGTGCTGTCTTTGACATGGGACCTGCTGATTCTTCACTGGGATGCAGAAACCAAAAAGACAGCCCTCTCTTACTAACAATTTCTGAGTTATTTTAGGGTTGACACACAATGTTAATGCGAGAGCAATGGTGACCTAGCCTTTCCCGGGGCTTGTGTACTCTGCTGAGCTATTTAAGGCTGTATAGTGGCTGTTGTGAGTTGGATTCCTCCTGTACTTTAGCTAGTCTGGGTCTAGGAAGCTGCATTGACACTATTATGCAGAGTTAGTTCCTTTCTTTTGCATCCCGTTCTATTTTCTGGGAGTCACGGAGTGTGCAAGGAAGAACAAAAACAGAATTAAGAGCCTGCATGACCGCCTGTAAAAGCATGTGCTCATTTTTACAGCTTTAGCTGTCCCCTCCACTTCCTCCCTAAAACTCATTATGTCCCCATTGCCATGAGGATTGCAGTAACTTTCTCCAAGACTCAGGTCAATATGGATTTGCCTTCATGATTTCCAAATTTCTCCTCTATTCATGTATATTTTCCTTCAGACCAATGACGCAAATGCTTATTAGCATTAAAGTTTTCTGGGACTCTGAATGATGCTGCTAAGGCTTCTCTAAATGCTCAGCTTTTGAACACAGATTACAGCAGGAAATCAATATATGTGCAGAAAAAGAGAAAGCTTCAAAAATCCTCCCTTGACCCAGACACTGATGTTCGGAATAAAGTTTGTAAAATCTAATTCGGAATTGTAACCCATCTCTCTGCAGTTCCTTTTTGTCTCCAAGATTATTTAAGGTTTTCAGGTTTCATGCAGTGCTCAGTTTGTTCATTCATTGCTAGAGAAATATTTTCCTTTTTATGTGAAAAGTGATTTGTATTTAAGAAGGAATGGATGTTCTTGGCACATCATCAGTATCAGACCAGTGTCAGCTTCTCCTTAACTTGTTTCTGCAGTCCTTGGACACATCTCTCAGTCTGTCTGGGTCAACATTTCACTTCATATTGTCATTTTTCACTTTGCTATTCTAATGCAGAAAGTGTCTTATGGAAGGGCATCTCTGCTATGGTCGTTGGGGAAACTTTACATGGAGTAAATTGTCTGCCTTAACGGCAAAACGATTTTATTTTTAAAGGCAAAAAGCTCCACCTTCTGAATTAAATCAAGCTCACAGATAACTCAGAAAAGTCCCATACATACTGGCAGCAAGACAGTGGGAGACTGTTCAAAGAAAAAAGCCACGATCATAACATAAGCCTCATGTGTGAATTATAGTACAAGTACAATCTACTTCAGCCTGCTAGTAGATTACAGGTGCTATCTGCCCACACGTTATATTTTCTGGTCATCTTTTGTGCATTCTTTGCCCTTTAGAAGATTTATTGCTTTGGTTTTGTCAAGGGAAATTTCCTTTTGTGGGATTATTGTAGGAAACAACATTTTAAAGGCTCTTTGCCCCATAAAGGACTACTGTTCCAAGTCCTACTAAACACAGAGTGGGATTTTTTCCAGTACTTTCAGTACTCTTTGCATTGGGCTCTGGAGGCTTACTGTGGCATAGCATTCCTTCTAACCCATCAGTCTCAGATTAATTTATGGTTGTCTTTTCTTCCTTATATTAATTCTGTCTAGTGCTGAGCAACCTCAGTCCTTCCTTTGGTTTGCATAAAAAACACTGAAGGCATTTAGCTGTTTGTAGGAGGTTTTTGGCACTGTATCTATAAAGTCCCACAGTTCATATGAGATGGGGCATAAAAATGCAATGGTATTAAAAAAAATCAAAATAAACAGTTTTCTGGGTTTTTTTGAGGCAAGAAAATAATATCTTCAGATCACTTAAGTGATCTGATAGCTATGCAAATTGGGATGGACCCATTAGCTAGTCCATGGAGAATCTAAGTTAATCAAGGTGAAGCTAAATTTGGCTTGTAAAAGACTAAGTAGACTAAATTGAATCCTGACAGCTGCCTTCCCTGTGACAGCAGTTTCTCACAGATGATATACAGGTAGAGATGAACTACAGAAAAAAAGCATTACTTCTTTAAAAATCCATCTTAACAAATGTCTTCACAATGACAACTTTTTGTGACTGAACTCTCCCGTGAGTGGGTGCACTGGATAAAATGCTATATTAATTAGTCTAATGCAAGAAAACCTGAGAGGTAAGAAACACAGTCAGGTTACTCAAGCATTCAATGATTGACATTCCTGAAATGGTACTATTTGCTGCTCTGCAAATGTTAGATATTTTTTCCTTTAAACTTGTGCATCCTTTTCTATACACAGGAAAATCAGAATCTGGGAGGTTTTCAGGCTGACATACAAATATTTTGGAAAATATTTTACATATGTGGATGACTGAGTTGTTTCTGTTATTGTATGTGCAAGCTAGGCAATTGGGTTGATGTTCTCATTTAATATCACAATTTTCCTATTGCTTTGTGATATCAATATCCAGGTCACCTGCAACAAACAGCAATTATATACTGATGGTGACTGTGGATTCTGAAGTTAAGCATTAATATTAATCAGCTTTTTATCAGGATGGCTGAACATTTTAATCAGTTTTTTATGAATAGGAAACTGAGGTGAGAAAAAGTTAATTAACTTTGGATGTACCTATATAATGAGCCATCATTAGTGCTTTGTTGGAGCTCTGGTATCAGAGTATATAGGCAGTACAACTAGTGGTAATAACTGTATAGTTGGAAGGCAAGGCCAGTTCCCAGGCATAGCAACTGTTCTTCAGGTCTGCCTTATACCTGAGATAAGGCCTCTGATATGTGGTTTTTTCTGTCAATTAACTAATAAATTACAAGATCTATCCATAGAAAAGATGTGTCAAAGGAATAATTAACCACATGACCTTCACACCGGTATCTGGGTGTACTACACAAGATTACAGGCCAGAGGAAGGGAAAAGGGATGCGACATGTGATGGTCTCAGTCAACTGTTTTGCCAGACCAAATTAATACTGTGTGTAGGAAGCTTTTGTTCTTTTGTAAGCAGGCTCTGCATTTAAGAGAATCATTTAAATGGTTTTTTTCACAGCTTTCTCTAGGTATGGTATCAAGCTGAAGTGCTTTTTACATGAGGGCTGACTCCTAGGAGAATGTCCTTCTCTCTTACAGTTCTGCAGTAAATGACAAACAAAATATCTGACCCATTGCAGGATCCTTGAGAGTTCTCCAGCCTCTTTCCACCAGGCAGCAGCATCACTGATTGATTTCAAAAGGGAGGGCACAAAGTATGTTTAGTGATAACAGCAGCACGGGTTTGCAGCGAGGGTACTTTTGTGGGCTTTAATGATCTGCAGCCGCCTATTTTGCAGATGCTTGTCTCTTGCACACTGCTTTTTTGAATAGAGGCCTAATACTGCCTCCCTTGGTGAGCAAACACTATTCAACAAATACTGCTGCTCTGGTTCATTGTCTTTTGACCTCATTTCTCCCTCCCTGCCAGCAGTGCATTTTCCTGACTTCACATCTCTTCCCCTTTCTCCCCTCCCCCACTTTCTGTTCACACTTTTTTTTTTTTTTCCTTGTTTTAGTGCAGCCTCCCCAGCATAAGTGCCTATGCTGGGAAGCCTGCATCCCTTACAATCCGATTACTGTAGACACTCATTGACACTCATTGGACAAGCAGATTAGAGTCACCTGAAAGCCTGTCAGAGTCCCTGCTGTAACCAGTTTTTCAGAGCAGTGAAGGAAGATGCTTTCTGGAAAACCAGTTCGTTTTGTTCCTGTCACTCTTCCATCTGGTGTGTGTGGGACCATAAAATATAACCAGGTGGAAGAAAGGCTTTCAGGTAGGAGTCTTTTCTTCCAGTCATGAGAGATGCTGTCTTGAGGTTGTGTGCTGTTTTTCTTTCTATGTCAGAATGACCACCCTTAGACATTAATCTTTTAAAGAAGGTTATCTCTGCAATAAGCAACCTCTCTTTCAAGACTGAATTGAGGGACTACAGCTTTATTTGTCTGATATATATATTTCTGCCTAAGGTAAATGAAGTATGACGTCTTACTTGCCTACAGTGATTAAATATTTGCAACAGCTTTTCAAAGTCACTATTTATTTGAAAGCATTTTGCTGTATTTCAAGCATTACATAAACAGAAAGGACTATAGAAGACTTTCCAAAATACACCAGTCTATTCTTTTTTAATGTCCAAATGCATTTCAAACCAGTAGCCTGGTTGAACCTCTTGGCTATGTAAGAATTGCCTTCAGAGCATTAAGTGAAAGGGAGGTGTTTTTTATTGTCGTGTTGAAAGGTCAGAGGTAAGCTGTCGTGAGCATCAAAGAAACCCTGTTCCAGTGCTTTCCAGAATGTCCCAAAGTTCTCAGCTCAGAGCACTCCCTATGGGTCGCTAACAGCTTGTAAGTTTTAGGTTCCTTTTTTTTTTTTAAATTGTCTTCTTTCAGCACCTCGGCACCAAACATGAACCACAGTGCCACTAGAGACCCAAAATGAAGGGCAAAAGCAAAACATGCATGGGAGCTTTTAACGATACAGGATTTGTGCCATCAATATAAATTATGTTCTCTAAGGACAGCTTCTTGTTATAAATCATTTCCAGTAAAAGGGGAACCAGTTTTGGATGCAAATGAGAGATGAGTGCTTGCAGAATGACCAGAAGTTAAATGAGATGCTGACGGGAAAAAAAAAAAGTTTAATTTAAAAAGAAAAGAAAGAAAAAAAACCCCTTCACCTTACATCTTATGGCCTTCTCAACTGTGAAGCTATCAAATGCCATGAACTGATGTACCAGAACGACAGAAACCAGATGGTTATTGTAATAGCCTTCGGAATGGCCCTGCATTGGCCAAGGGGCAAACTGTCCCAGCTTGGATTGCTGAATTCTATAATACATTCAAGTTTCAGCTGATAAGTGGAAGTCATTTAAATACATATAAAACCTGTCAATTTATGCCTGAGTAATTTTGAAAGCATGCGCGTGATGTTACTCTAAAGAATGTTTCCAAGAGCAGCTGATGTGTATTACCTACTGGGGACTCGAACCATCAGCCATCAAGCTATCTCATCGGATTACCTAATTTATGAAACTCTCCAGAAATTACTGTTGTGCAGGTAGATTTGAGGTAGGCAAACTGGAGGATGAGAGGAAGACCTAATTAGAATTAATAATTGAAAATTGGTCCCAAAGCTTCTGAGAGTCAGCATTTGTTTTCCTGGAGGAAAATTGACTTGGTTTCTGACACTAGATGTCATTTCTGTCTGCATTCATTTTCTCATGTAGTTATGAATTCTTCCAGCTTGTGTGACTTCTGTGAACTGACTTCCAAGCTAGCTTCATTGATGTTCTTTTCCACGACTACTCGGTTAAGTTGAATTTATCAAAGCCCAGCCCTGGTGTGTAAATATTGTGAATCAAATGATAAAGAGCAAATACATATTTTAGTCATTTGTGTACCATCAGTTATGATGATACATCAGTCTAATGATACATCAGATGGATTTACCAGAAAAGAGAAATTTAGTCAGTAGAATGATTATGTAACAATTAAAAACCCACATCGCAGGTAAAATGGCTAAGTACTGGAAGTGACTTGTTTTAGCATCTAAGGTTTTCATCTCTAGTGCCTCATACTTAGGCAGAGCGAGAGTCACAAATGGTAAAGTACCTGTAGGACTGATGTTTGACTTCAAACTACAAATCAAAGGGTGACATATATTTTTAAGCAAGTTTTTTCCCAGTGTTGAAATTAAAATTGTAGAGGCCATAAGACAGACTCTAAGGATAAATCTGTGTCTACCTTTTTTGCTTTTTCAAAAAGGTAATTAGCACTTCTCTTAGTGTGAGTTTTGTTTCTTTCTATTAATTTCTGTTGGATTTGGGAGCAGTTGACAGTATTTTTTGTTTCTTCAGGTTAGTCTTAAAAACTTCAGAGTGTTGATCAAGCATCTAACTGGGTTGCAGCATAGGGTCCTTAGGTTAGCATGGCCTACCAAACTGAAAACAAAGCTGATAAGAAAAGCCCAGGGTCCCCATAATGGAATTTACCAGTTTGGGGGTGGGGGTGGGGAGGTGTTTTGTTTTGGGTTTTTTTTTGGGGGGGAGGGGTGGGTTCAGGATAATATCTTATTTTGAGATATTTTTAATATAAATTCATCAAGATGAGACAATTGACCACAAACAATGCTGTACTAGAAGTACCTTATCTTTTCTGGTCTTCAGTGTCAAACATGTCTTCCTTTACATTTCCATTTTGATGCCAACTTTACCCAGAAATACAATGTTGTTGTATTTTTTCCTTTTTTTTTTTTCTTTATACTAATCTAACTTTAAATGTATCCTTACTCTCAAACTGAGTCTTATTTGTCTGATTTGAGGGGTTCCTTGACAGCATTCTTAGTATAGCATCCTTTTGATTACTCACTCAGCAGAGTGAGCAGAGCTATTTTCATATTACCACAGGTGACTATTCTGTTGCCAATGTGGATTTGCCGGAGGAAGGAAGGACTGTAGGAGCTGTAACTTTTTATATCAGCGCCATCCTCAGGAAACACTTGTGCTTTATGTGATTGCACATTCCTATAGTGCTTCCATTGCATTTCAGCTCATGCACATCCCGTTTGGTTTTTTTTTTTCTAATGGAAGTGGAATCTCTGTACATCATGTTACATGACAACTAAGTCTAATAATACCAGGGCAGCCACACAAAACATTGAGACTGTACATGTGAGGGTGATATTCTGCCTCAGCAATATGCACATTTTCACTGCAGAGCTAACCTGGCTTGATCTGACATAAAATGAAGCACCTTTTTTGCAGTTCTGCATGTCAGACTAGTATCTAATGCTGGTGAACGTGTTAGCTGTGGGCCAGCTGAGCTGCCTTATAAATACAGTTGGTAGGTGTACATGCTCAGACCTTCCATGGAGTTGCTGTCAGTGGTTGTGACAAAAGAGCAATTACTTGATGCAAATAACGGAGGTAGTCATTATAAGGCAGACAATTCTGAAGGCAAATGCAAGCGCCAGTTCTGCTGCAAAAAATTCTAGTAAGGCTGTCCCTGTTTGCCCAGCTGACTGCAAAATGAGGGGCTGTGAGCTCATCTGGCTATTTTGTATCTATCTCTGTCCCCGGCTCTTTACATGGATATTTTTTACGACTAAGTGGAGCAGAAGGTGCTGATCCCTTCTGCCTGGTATCTTCTGGTAGGATGCATGGGAATGGTTCTAAGCTGTGCCCAGTGGAGGTTTAGACTGGACATTAGGAAGAATTTCTTTACCAAAGAGGGTGGTTGAACACTGGAAAAAGTTTCCTAGTGTCAGTGTTTAAGAGGCATCTGGACAAGGCTCTTAAGAACATGCTTTAACTTTTGGTCCGTCCTGAATTGGTCAGGCAGCTGGATGAAGTGATCACTGTAAGTCCCTGCGGGCTGAAATAGCCTGTTCTATTCTGACTGTTTCTCCCAAATCATGATTCTAACTGGTGCAGCCAGCCTTCTGATAGTGGGTTTTCTGGGGTGGCATCTCTTTCAAATGCTGTGGATTGAAGAACAAGCTACAGCAGGCAAAACAGAGGTTGAAATGCTCATGACCTGCTGATATCCCATACAGAGGGAAAGACTCAGGAAAGAAGGAGCCTACATGGAGCTGCAGGATAGGGCTGGAAGACTACCCTGCAGTAAAATAACTAGAATGCCAGATTGGGTAAAGTGGAACTCAGCCTCCTTTGTGTATCCCTAACCATCCTGACTAGAATAGGCTTAAATAATTGTCAGCCTTGGGTTAACAGTTTTTCTGTGTAATGCATGGCATGTAATGGATGTAACGCATCCGGACTTGTCCCTGCTTTTCAGTGACAGCATCTCCCCACGATAATTAAATCATGCCTACCATTTACAAAATACGGGTTATAACTGAAGAAATAAATGATGGAATGTAGATGTATAAAAAACACTGATAGGCTATTAAGCATCTAGTTCTCATGACCTAAGTTTGCAAAATGGCATACCAACCTGAGATCTTTAATAAAGCAGAAATATCCCTACATGTCTCAAGAACATAGAGGTCTCATACTTTTTATGCCAGTATAAATCAAGTTTGCAGTTCTTGGAAAACTTGTTGAAAATATTTTGACCACATTACTTCAGGCCTGAGACAGAAAAATACTTTACAGGAAGAAAGACAGATGAGACAAGTGCCTTAATATCAATTTTCTGCTTCATAAAATCTGTCATTTTTTGAGTTGATATCATTGTTAATGAGAGATCTGGTAAAAGCTGGATTTATTTACAATGAAAATATATGGGGATGTGAAACTCTTTTCAAGCTCAAGAATTGTGTGTGAACCTGAGTCTTGTTTTGAGAAATTTTAGTGAAATCTGCTGCTTCTCTCTATGGGCTTGCTTACACAGACAGCTTTTTAGTTAAGCATTCTCCTCAGCTCAGTTGACTTATTAGCTTCTGAGCCAAAATGATATTTAAATACCATAAATGGTAAATGTTGCTGAGGCAGCCCTTTCGCACTGCTCAGAGTAGGCATTACTTGGCAGTCAACCACATGATTCTGGCAAACAGATTCTTCAAGTACAATTAAATCTCTTATAAGACTAAACACTGCAAGTTGTTTGCAGAGTTCTGAACATAAGGCAGCAGATTTTCTATTCT
The DNA here is from genome assembly GCA_009867235.2 of Psittacus erithacus. NCBI lineage: Eukaryota > Metazoa > Chordata > Aves > Psittaciformes > Psittacidae > Psittacus > Psittacus erithacus. The sequence goes on along the minus strand of WYDI02031982.1, from coordinate 33,053 downwards.
TTGCATATTCTTGGCTTGTAACCACTTGTAACTCTGGTCTTGTGCAGCTGAGTTATTGCATTGAAAGTGTGTATGTGCAGTGCTGCAGCTGACCCTTTCTTGAGCCAGGGGCTGGACTAGATGATCTCCAGAGGTCCCTTCTGAACCCAGTTATTAGTTGATTCTGTGCAGTGTTGAGCATGCTGAAGTCATTGTATTTCAACAGATGTCAGCATTCTGCAGCTCACATTAAAAAGCCTTCAGTCCATCTGGGTAGGCAAATGAACAAGAAAAGTTACTGGAATACATGATGTCCATAAAATGTCTACTGTTTGACTACAGGCCAGGTAAAACCCAGGTTTGTCTTTGGGAACCTTCTTAAAGTTTGCATCCTAATCTGGATTTTCTTCTTCACTCTAAATTCAACATCATATCTGGGAATGGAAATGCCACAGTGAAGTTATTGGTTTCTTTTCCTTCTGTCCGAGTGTATAGGTTTACCTTATATCTTCCACCTTAGAAAGTAAATAGTTGGTTGTATACTTGCAGTTAAGCTGTTATGTGTGTTTTGCCTAATTGATTTGTAGTAGATTAACTATTCAGCATGAATTTTCTACTTTTACATATACACCCTCACCACAATCCCTTGCTTATCAATATAAAGATGTTTACAGTTGTGTTCAAGCACCACTTTCTGATCCACATCTAGGTTTAAAAAAATTCAAGTGCATTTTGGCTTAGGCCCACAGCTAACATTAAGACTCCTCTTGCAATATTTCCAGTCTGCAGATATGTGAAGGTTAAATTTCAGTAAGGACTCTATAAATCCTGGATTGAGAAAAGTCAAATAATAGGAAAGCATTTTTATCATCTTAAATTTCCATTAATACAGGTTAATAGAAAAACATGTGTGATATGGTCATTGTAGATCGATTAATTTACTGTTGGTTACACAAATGCAGGAAGATAGAACAGAAGATTAATAGAAATAGTTGTCTATCAGAGGCAATGTATCTCTTTTCACATTGCCATCCAAATATGCTGAGAATCTGTATTTTTGTAAGAAACTGGAAGAGTTTAAATTCTCCTTAATCTCTGTGAATTCAATGTGCTAAGTGGCTTTTTTAAATATAGATATGGATACTTATTAGAGTGTCTTTCTAATAAAAAAATGAACCCTTAGGGGTAACGCAATGCTGTGGGAAAAGTCTATATTCCTTTTGATTTGTAGAAACTATATGTGGGTATATAAGGTACCCTGCACATGATTTGCTTACTATTTCTGGTGTCCCGGACTGTGTTTCCCACTGAGCTGTACATATTATTACTTGCTGTTTCCCAACATTCATGCATATTAAAGCCTGAGGAAAGGCAAAAATCATAGGAACTATGTAAGTGGGATCATTGTGGTGGACATTTAAATCCATCCCCTTGTGAAACACCTTATCGAAAGCCTGTTGAAATGACAGAGACCACTGGCTACGAGATAATGCCCAGCTGGGCTTATGTATTATGCCAGGCCACAGATCCCTGCAAAAATTTTTAAACTTCTTGATCTCATAATTTTACAAGAGCCTTTGAGAATTCATTGTTCTGTAAGCAGCCTTTGAGAAAATCGTAGTATCTTCTGTATTATCTTGCACGATTTGACCTGCATGAAACCAACAGCTGTGGTTTAAAAAATTCTGGCAGCTTTTATAAGCTACTGTAAAATATACTAGTTGCATAGTCTGAAAACAAGTTATTGATATGAACCTATGTTTTACCAAGCCCACCCTATGCAGTGTTTTCTGATGTTACTCATGACCCACCTGTGAGGAATTCATTGCAATAGCAGAAGCTGACTGGGAAAAGGAAAGGGAGGGAGAAAAGAACTGCCTGGAGTGCAGGTTTTTTTAGTCACTATGGCTGTGTGTTAACTCTTACGTTTTCTTTCATTCTTGGAGGTGAACAAGCTCCTACTTGAAAGTAACAAGTAGTAATAAGTAGTAAGTGGTGAGGCAGAGGTTAAATGGCTATAGGCGATTAGAGCGTATTAGCATAATAGGAAGAGATCAGATCTCCTCTTTTTCACATCCAAAGGGTTAAGCTTGGGGATACATATGTAACCGAGTAATGCCCTTATGCTGATGTCAGACAAAATTTTCCTTAGGTTCCAGGTTTACTTTCTGGTGCCAGATGTGACGTATTTTTATCATCTGAAGGTTTGGCAGCAAAAATACCCTGCAGTGTTATGAAAGAGATGGTTTCATCCAGAAGCATAGTGACTTGCTGTATCTGATCTGGGAGCTCTACCAGCACCTTCTTCTTTCTCTTCCTTCCCCCTGCTTTGGGCTATGAAGCCAGCTGTCAGTGAAAGGCATATGAATTTTGAACCCTGGAAGAGTTTGTGTAATGAAAGGGGCTTTGGAGGAATGAGGGGAGAGCAAGCTCTTATATTGGCCTTTTGTTGTGTTTTGTGTTGCAGCTTGCTTATTTGTGTCCTGTTTTATGTCTCGTTGCCCTTCATGCTCTTGATGGAAGTCATAGATTTTGTTCCCGTTGGATGAAACTCGCCAGAACCTAGCTGTAGCCAGGGAACATGAACTTTTATGGTTGTTACACTTTCTGAAGCTACTCTTTTGCAAAAAGTGCCTGGGTTTGGGGTTTTTGTTGTGTATGGATTCCCTTGTACTACTTTTCTGGCAAAATAATCATCCAAGTGTTTTCAAAAGGAAGTAAAATCACACAGTATCTTTTCACTATAAATGGGAATTATGGGAATTATTTGCTTAATCTTGAATGAGCAGAGTTCCTTCTTTTCCTGAGTACCCTCCAAAATCAAATTGATTGCTATGTTTCCAAACAAGAGCTGTGAAGGCTAAAATTGAAGAAGCCCTTAGGTACCTTAAAATAAGCTGTGGAAATGTACAGTGTTGCTGTCTGAAAATAAAGTTGTGAAATGTTAAAGCCTTCACCAGAGTTTAAGTTTTTTCTAAGTTTAGAAGTGCACAATATAAAATTTTAAGTAAAGGAAGAAATGTATGAAATAAGCCTCTATGATTTCTTAATGAACAAATAGCATTTATGGATTAGAACCTACGTTTTTTTAGTTGTTGCTGCAAAGTCAGGAAACATTAGAAAATTTTTGTGATATTTTACTTAAGTCTCTTCATACAAGAGGTCAGCATAAACCTATGTAGTGCTTAAATTTAGTGTAAACTCTGTTTTTAAGATCTGTGTGATGGTGAGGCAGCTTCTGCCCTCCCTTCATTTTAATTTGACATCTTCACTTACAAATAGTGAGCCCTGATCAGTAACAAGTTGTTCTTCATTCTTTAATCCTACAGGTCACTCTTTTGGGATAGAGGCCTGCACCCCAACTATATCTTCTCAGTGTCACTCATATTAATAGATCTCCTCACCAACACAGGATATATCTGAGATAGCTTCAGAAACTGAGGCCTAACTTTTCTGTAATCTTGTTGGGTTTATGATTAATATATGCAATTACTGTGAATTTTGTGCTTGCTTCCTTTTAATGTTTATGTGGCTCCGCACAAAAAGGTGGTTTTATTCCAGTACATGAAACTTCTATTTCTTCAGCACATATTTCAGAGGAGTTAGCATTGCTGAAAAATTCCTTTGGGAAAATTATTTTGCTCTATTTCCTCTGTAGCTGCTAACCCATTTCTTTTTAATAAGCTGAAGCTGTTATACCATGTTGTCTTCCTTGATTACAGAAATCCGTTTATTTAGATTACGTGGAACAGGCACGCCAGTCTAATAAGCAAAGAGTCAGTTACAAGGGATGTGGAGTACTTAATGCTCTTTGTACCCAGGCTCTGCTGAAGACAGCTGTCTGTTCTGGGAGAATTGCTGTTAGAGCAGCTACTAGCAAATTTGTTTCCTGGTCACCATTAACCCTCTCATGGGAGCTGTTTCAGCTGTTTTTTTTGTTGTCTGTCCTCTCTGAAGGCTTGAACTTCTCCAGTCATACCCCAAATCTGTTTCTCTTTTGGTCTAAACCCACACTTCTGCTTTTATTTTCTTTTCCCTGCTCTCCTTTTATTGCATATCTACCGCCTTGTTTTGCAATGGTACGAATTACTTTGATAAAAGGGATAAGAAAAACATATTATTTAAGTGTCTTTTTCCTTTTTTTTTTTTTTCCCCTATCTTCCTTCATGTCTCATTAGCTTTGGGTTTTTTTCCTTTTCTTCTTTTCTTCCTCTTTTCCTCCTTTTTGACACTACGTAGATTTCTGCTTTCTTTCCTGAGTCTGTTTCAATTTGAGGGCAAAGGGATTTTCTGCAAGGCATTAGGGTAGTGAAGGAGTGTGTGCTGATATTGCTTAGTACAGCAGTTGTTTGAAGCTGTATCCTTGAGTATTTTCTATGCAGTATTAACTGCTTGGGAACAGGTGCTGTAGGAAGCCCTAAGACTGATCAGTGTGGCCTGATGGTAAATCAGGCATTTCAGAGTATTAAGTCCATAACACCAAACTGAAGTGGGTCACAGTCATGTCCCATATTTCCGTTCTTACATTCGTCATGTTTTGCTGCTCAGTGCCAAGAAAAGACCTACGATATAAGCCAGCAAGACAAGATTTTGGCTAGAAAAAACTTTGCTAGAGAAGAGGGAAAACCTCCTCTCCAGGCAGCTTCCAAATTTACATTGAGCTCTAATAACCCTGGGACAAGCTTAATTTCTTGCGTCCCAGAGGTTCAGTGGACTTGCTCAGTGAGATGCTTACAGTTTTTCTAAGCACTGTCCTTTTATGAATGGCGTTTTTGTTCCAGCCTAGCACTTCATGTTGATGTAATACTATTTTGGATGATCTTGATATATCTTTGGAAGTTTTGAAGGTGGAAATAAGTAAAAGGAAGCTATTTTCATGTATGGACAGAAAGCTGGGTGTCATTTTAAAGGCAAGACATAAGAGGTCTGAACTGAAGCTAAGCAAAACAAAAAGTGTATCCAAGTGACTGATAAATATTTATGACTTCTTATATTTGGTCATGATCGCCACTTTGGCTTCAGAAGTGTCTTTGCACAGGCTTTTAGAGCAGAAGTATGTTTCCTGCTCTACTGAACTGTTTAGGTCATAGATGAATGATCTTGCTTCATAGCCTCTGAATCCAAGATAGAGGAGACCACTGCCAATACTGGAAGTTACATACCTATTACAGATAGATCTGCTTTTTGAAAGTGATCAGTTTAACTCCAGCACTCATCATTTGATTGTACAGCCTCAAAAAGAAAAAAAAAAAAGATTCAAACCAAGTTCTTTTTGTGATACATGTTGATAACCTCAGGTTTCCATCTGTCCCATCATCGATCAGTAATACAAGAGAGGAGTATGGTGAACTCAAATCCATTTGATATTGACCATCTAACAATCTAAATGGTTTGTAGTTTCATACAGTGGCAAATCTTACATTATTGTGAGTTTACATTTTTAATTAATCAGTCATGAGAACAGCAATTTGTAACACATTTGAAGATTTTGATAAGAATGGAGAAGTGATTAAAGGCATTGAATTGTTGGTTACAAGTTGTTGGGGAGTTTTTTGCACCTCAGCATGTGTACTTGGTGAAAATTAGTGTAAATTTCTGTGTGATACTCTGTGATATCTCTTAATGATTATATAAGAGTATCCCTGGAGGAAGAATAGTTCCATTCCCATTTCTTGCATTTCTACTTGGACTACTGGCAATGTAAACCAGCTATATTGGGTGGTTTCAGTGATTTTTGCCTTCTGAGAGCTGAAACAAAACCACTGACTCAAACCTGGTTTGAACCTAAGGTCAGTTAAACTTTGTCATGGAAATTCCAGTAAGAGACCCCTTTTGTTTTCTTCTTGGCTTCACAGAAAAGAAAAGCAGCAAGAATACAGAAAGTGCAAAGGCTGTGAAGTTAAACAAGGCTTTTGCACCCGTCTTCCATAAAGGCCTGACTGACCTCAAAGTAATGGATGGAAGTCAAGTGATAATGACTGTAGAGGTATCAGGTGCGTAGCTACAGAACAGTATTATTAAGAAATCTTAAGTCCTGCTGCAAAGTATTTGGATTTTCCCACTGTCTTTTTGGTTTTGCAGGTATCTTAGCATTTTGAAATAATACTTCCAGGAACCAGTACTGTAAAACTAAATGCTAGGTTTGTCTACTGTGATCTTCAGAGTGGATGAACATTGCCCAGTGTTAATGTGTTCAGAGCAGTACAGGTGTTTATTGTAACAACAACAACAATAATGTTATTACTGGGTCCTGCTGTTGAACTGAAACTTAAGTCGCAGTGGACTTGTAAGAGCTTTCGTTGTGAACTAGACAAGACTGAATTCATGTCAGCAAGGATAAGATACTTTATGATGATCAACAAGGACAAGTTTAAGTTCTTATGCCTAAGCAAGCACAATCCAAGAGTGTAGCACAGGCTGGGATCTACTTGGCTGAGGAGCAGCTCTCTGGAAAGGGACCTGAATGTCCTTGTGGACAGTAAACTCAATGTGAGTAAACAGTGTGCAGCTGTGGCAAAGCCATCAGGATGTTGGGTTACATGAGCAAGGGCATCAGTAAGCAGAAATAAAGATGTCACTGTCCCACTCAGTGCTTGTCAGGCCAAGCCTGGAACTGAACAGTGCTCAGTTTTAGTCCCTCCAGTAAAAAAAGAGACATGAACAGGCTGGAGAGGATGCAGAGAAGGGCCACAAAAATGAACAAAGTACCGGAAAGCCTGCTGTATGAGGAAAGGCTGAGAGAGCTGGGCTTGTTCAGCCTAGAAAAAAGAAGGCTCAGGGGAGACCTTATTGCCATATTGCAGTATTTAAGCGGTGGCTACAAGGAAGATGGAAACTCCCTTTTTGCAAGGACGCAGATAGAAAAGATGAGGGGTAATGGGCACAGGTTACTGCTGGGGAGATTCTGACTGGACACAACAGGAAGATTTTTCACAATGAGAACAATCAGCCATTGCAATAATCTCCCCAGGAGAGTGGTGGATTCCCCAACACCGAACACTTTCAAGATTTGGCTGGACAGGGTGCCGGGACATCTAGTCTGGGTCATGCTTTGCTTAGAAAGGTTGGACCAGATGATCCTTGAAGTCCTTGCCAACCTGGTATTCTATGACTCTGTAAGATTAGTGATGCAGGAAAGAGCAGTCCTGGTATGAATGTTGGTAAGAGAAACCCTTGATAATCACCTTTATGGGATCTAGAACTTATTCTCCCTCTCTGTTATATAAATGCTTCCCTTATTCATTTGTATTTTAGCTGTAATAAGACAGACTTTTAACTATTCCACATTACACAGCATCAACAGTTAATGAAATTCCTGACTGTTTTGAAGATGGAATTGCAAAATCAATGGCAGAAAGCAACCAACCTTGTTCATTTGGTAAATCAATATATGGTGGTGTTTTGTCTGTGTCTGATATTCATTGTTTCCTATTTTTCAGCTAATCCCCCTCCTGAAATTATCTGGCTGCACAATGGGAAAGAAATCCAAGAGACAGAAGATTTCCACTTTGAGAAGAAAGGCAATGAGTACAGTCTGTACATCCAGGAAGTATTTCCTGAAGACACTGGTAAATACACCTGTGAAGCCTGGAATGAATTAGGAGAAACTCAAACACAGGCTACATTAACAGTACAAGGTATAAAGTTCTTCTCCACCTTAGGAAATGCTAAAGGAAAATTACTCTAATGTGCAGAAGTGTCTACTTAAGTACATGAGTGTTTATCAGGTTTCTCGTGAAGGATGCTAGGAGTACTCATTCTCTGCATCTGAATTAAAAAGGATACTGAGCAGAAGCAACTTTAAAAAGAAATCTTTTTACTCTGGAACATTCTGTTACTATTTCAAAAAGGCACCCCTGAGTCCAATTCTGAGGGACAGCGCAAAACTTCTGCTAAACGCAGCTTCAGATTATAACTATAAAGCTTGCTTAGTTGTGGATTTAATATAAACAATTTAGTTGTGTTCTTCTTTCTAATTAAAGCCCCGAGGTTTTGGAAAAGCTGTCTAGGAGCCAGGTATTCTTACTTCAAAGTTAACATTGTAATGGTAGCAAGTGAGGAACACATGATTTCTGCAGTTTAAGAACTGTCTGCAAAAAAACTGGCTTTGAATCTCCACATATGACATAAATCCCACCATAAAAACTGAAGTGCCTACAAGCTTCCAGCTATTGGGCATTCGCTACATACATAACAGGGAACTTCATCTAATCTTACTGTATGCCAACATTTTCCCATCACCATTACTGAGAATTCTCATAAATCAGTAGGAGACTTGTGTTATTTTTCACGTTAAGGATCTTAACCCCAGGATTTCAGAGAGCTGTGCCTCCAAGGGTGGGTCTGTAGTCTGTTGTCACTGTTTGTTCCCCTGAAATCTAGCCTCAGTGTCAATCTTCTATATTAAATGCAATTGTATGTAATTCTTAATGATGATTTATTACGTGAGTTCTCAGCTGCACAGCAGTCTTAGTACCATCACTCGCCCTTAAGGCTATTCGTATGCATATTCTCTATATTCTATATAAGGACAAATCTTCAAGATTCCTTTTAGGGCAGCTTTAAAGTCCCTTTGTTTTTCTCTTAATATAAGCCTGCATAGAGCCAGTAAACTGCCAAATCAATGAGTAATTTTAGTACCAACAGAAGTTACTTCCAAAATTAAAGCCTGACTTATTTTCGATTATAATCTTATGCCCTGCATGTTCTAAATAACTTTGCTTGTCTATGATTGTTTTCCCTGAAATTAGTTAGCTTACCAGTTACATTCAAGCTTGCTATTTTCTCCTGATTTGCAAACTGTGTTTGTAAACTACAGAACCTCAGGATGGTATTCAGCCCTGGTTCATTAGCAAACCACGATCAGTGACAGCAGCTCCTGGGCAAAATGTCCTTATATCCTGTGCCATTGCTGGAGATCCTTTCCCCACTGTTTGCTGGTTTAAAGACGGACAAGAAATAATGCCAGGAACAGCATGCGAAATCCTGCAAAATGAAGACATCTTCACACTGGTCTTGAGGAGTGTGCAGTCTCGCCATGCAGGGCAATATGAAATTCAGCTCAGGTATGTTTGCTATGAAAACAGCTTGTTCCCTTGGAACAATTAGTTATATTTATCCTCAAGTTGAAATTCCCACCTGAAGAAGACAAGAGTTCCTTCCTATTTGCATAAATCAGTAGAGTACTAAAGAAGCAAAATATTTCTGAGGGATGTAAAGAACCAATAAGGAGGAAAGATGAAAACTCAAGAAGAATCAGAAAGAAGGACAAAGCAGTACAGTTTCCTTTTGGGAATCTGAGAAATAAAGCTTTGTGGCAGCCATATGGGGGAAAAAAAACCAAACAAGGGTTCCAAGCAAGGGAAACCACAATAAGTGTAATGATTTTGGAGCTATTTTTCATCATGTTTGACATCTCTCCGGATATTTTAAAGGGTAAATGCTTTCCATGGGAACAACCTGACCAGGAAGGGCTGTTCCACAAGATTATAATCCATACCACTGAGGAGAGAAAGGATTTCCTGGCCATTTTTGAATTTTATATTGAAGTTGTAGTTGTCTTTTTCCGATGAAATAAGGTATACTTATGCTTTGAACCTCTTTTTATTCCTGCAGAATTTGGAAGAGCTATTTTGAATTTTATTTAATTTATTTTGTTTATTTATTTTCTGGTAAAATAACTGTTCTTTAAATGATTGTCATGGTTTAAGCCCAGCCCAGTAACTCAGAACCACACAGCCATTTCCTTACTCCCCCTTTCCTCCACTCCCACTTCTGGAGGGATGGGGAGGAGAATCGAAAGAATGTAAATCCCATGGGTTAAGATAAGAACAGTCCAGTAACTAAGGTATAACACAAATCAGTACTGCTACCACCAATAATAATAATGATAAGCGAAATAACAAAGGGATAGAACATTAAACTAAAAGGGAAAAAGAAAAAAACAACAATGAGCACAAGTGATGCACAATACAATTCCTCACCACCCACCCACCAGTACCCAGCCTGACCCAAGCAGTGGTCTGGGCCTTCCAGGTAACTCCCCCAGTTTATATACTGGACATGACATGCTGTGGTATGGAATACCCCTTTGGCTAGTTTGGGTCAAATGTCCTATCTCTACTCCCTCCTGGCTTCTTTGTGCCCCTACTCATGGGCAGAGCATAGGACTGAAAAAGCCCTTGATTCAGAGTAAGCGTTACTTAGCAAAACCTAAAAACATTGGTGTGTTATCAGCATTGTTCTCAGACTAAAGTGGAAAACACAGCACTGCACCAGCTTCTAAAAAGGAGAAAAATAATTGCTACAGCTGAACCCAGGACAATGATGAATCAAATTTGCTAGTTCTTTACCTTATGGAAAGTACCACAGCATTCTCCACTTTCAATGGTGAAGATTGGCCTTAATTACGTATCCCCTATGTGGTTATAGAAAACTTAGTGTACAGCTTTAAATTGATGTTATCGTTCGTTCTGTGCTACTTACTGTGCATGCAAATGTGCATGTAGATGTATTGCCTTACTTGGCTAATATTTGTGACTTTCTTATAATTTATTTAATCATCATGGACATTTGAATCCATTACGCTGGAAGAAAATTATCTGTTCTGCTCCACATGCTAGTTTTTTAGTCCAGACGGACTAGTCTGGCAGGCAATTTAGACAGATACTGCCCAGTAGTGTTAGCATTGCAGTTCTTCATTGCTTGCACTTGCCTGGTTTATGGTGGATTTTGTCTTTTTTCATGCTATAAACAAGTTAGTTTAACTTCATATACTTCAGTCTAGGCCAAAAATTAAAACTGAATTCTCCTGTGCTTGACTGCAAAAAAATTACTCATGCCTTCCTAATCCAAGGAAGGAGGGCATATTTTAATAAATTTTACCCATTTATCCTCCAAACAGTGAGTTTATTTTTATAGTTATAGTTTATTTTCCAGTCAGCATTGCCTTAAAGATGGACATGTCGCTACGTAGACGCCTAGCTCTAAGGTATGTTTCCATAGACCATCACAGGCAGCCAGAAACTAGCGTCAGTATATTTTAGTATTTAAAATCAGATGAAGCATTCACTTTTTATCAGAAAAGGGTGCTTCAGAAAAATGTAACTCTTTGTATCAAGATTTCCTATAATGAAGCTTTTCTGCATTGAATTTCAAGTCTTATTACTAACATTTATGTAGGTAGAGCTGTATGTGCCATGACCTTTTTGCAAATAAGCTCCTCAGTAGATTTAGACCCTTTGTGCTCTGCAATAAATTGTGAAATGACTTATTTCAGAACAATTGGCTTGTTTGCAATCACTCAGGTCATCTAGGGCATTCATAATACTGATTTTTGCAGGTCATGTCTACATACATCCTTGCATCTAAGAAAAGCATTTTTGGGGATCAGTGGCATTTCTGGCACTCAGAACCTCTGGCAGGATTAGAAACACCAGTTCAATTTCATTAAGGTCCCTAGACTCTACATAAGACAGTAGGCCAAACTGTGAGAATTGCTACCTTTTGATAGTATGTTTCCACACTTCTCTTTGTGTGCCTGGACATGTTGATGGTTTCACTTGAAAGAGAATGAAATATTTCAGCAGAACTTCAGGGCTGTAAGTAGGAAAGAAGAAAAACAAAGGAGAACCAAAGAGGGTTTTGTGGAGGACTTTGTTGTGGCTGACTTAAGCAAGTCAACCTTAATGATCAGGTGTAGCTGATGATCACCCAGGCCAAATTCATCACTGAAGACATTTGTCAAAGTGCCTGACAGTACCATGACTCTAGAACATACAAAGTGTACACTTAGAAAATAAATTATTTCAGAAAATTAGCAGAGGAGAACAATTGGCGGGGGAGGCAGGGGGCGGTGGTAGGAAGAAGTAAAGCTGTAGCTGGAGAACAACATGCTTGTTTCAATTATTCCCTAATCCTTTTACTGGAGAAATAGCTGGGGATCATGTTGGCTTTTTCTAATCCATAATAAGTAAAGATATTATGTTGCACTCAGAGCAAGGAGAATACTGATTCCTCTTTTTACCCTGCTGTCATTTGTAAAATTTCAGGTACTTTTTGGGGAAGAGAAAGCCATGTGCTTTTAGACAATTGCTTATATACTATTGTATGACAGAGAAGTAACTGCCTCAGGAATACCCAAGGAATCAAATATCAGCTGTATAACTTCAAGCTTGCAAAAGAGCTTAGATAATTTTCAGCAGCAACTAGTCTTGTCTAAATAGCTGTTCAACTGCCTGTAGTTTTCTTGAATACTCGATGTAAAATTGTTTATGTATTTAGAAAAGGTTTTAACAGTACCTGAGAGGAGGAGAGCTGTGTTTAGTGTCTTTCTGTCAAAAACTTCTACAAAGTCCATTTAAAATATGGAATAACTGAAAAACCATGAGTCAATTCACTGAAGAGTTTATAGAAAAGTTGACAGTGGGCTATTTTTAAACATAATCATTTAATTTTGAAATAAATGTGCAACTCCTTTTCATGTATTAATTTTAGAAGCATGTTGCATAGCTGCCTTTAGGGAGTCATCCTTTCTCCAACTCCTTTAATTTAGTTTGGCCATGGTTTCCTACCAGTGTTAAATACTTTCCAGTATTCTTCTGCATTATTCTTAAGCTCTAAATTCTATCCTGGTACCACCACAATTTTCCTTCGTGTTGGCTGCTCACAATTTAAACCTCTGGGTTTAACAAAAGATCTATTTGTCTCTTCTTAGTTCTATCTCCTTTCATCAGAGTGAGTTGACAAGGCTGTGTAGCCTAAGGTGATCCTAGTGTGATCCATCAATGATTGCTGGCTGGCTTTCTGTCTTGCTATCCCTCAGCATTATTTAAAATAAGTGTTTGCTTTGCCTTTTACCGCATAGCAGACTACTAAGAGTGAATTATACAAAGATGATCATTGTAGCCTTCTCTGGTCTTTGTTTCAGACACAGAACTCTGATTCCTCCACATTTGTATTCTTCTTTTTAATTATCCTGATAGTGTTTCATTGAGGCTGTTATTGCTAAGGCCTCAAGGTATGGTGCTGCATAAATATAAAAAGAACAACAGATTCACCCACTACTGTAGTTCAGCTATTGAAATATGAACAATTTGCTGCCTGCAAAATGCCAGCCCATGCAGTTGAGGGATAAGAAATCAGTCAGAATCTCCGTGAAACTGTTTGGATTGAAATGGTAAATAACAATGCTTTTTTAACTCAGAAAACTACAGACATCTTTTTCCCCTCCTGTTCTTCGCATCCTTCCAGTGATGCAAGCAGTAGTATCCTTTTATCCTAGTATGACTTTCCCACATTGCTTCAGTCAGTTTGTACATCATAAATGAAGAAGTAAGCAAAGAAATTGGGAGTACTGGACAGAGACTGTGTTTGTTGAGCAAAGCCTTTATCTTTATAACATCACAGTCAACATGAGAGTCCTCAGAAATCCTCCTGCAGTTCCTTAAACATGGTTTGTTAACCTTGTCTTCTTTGTTAACCTTGCTTTGTTAACCTTGTCTTCTCAGATGCTGAGTATTTCTCTTCTCCCCCGCTCCATCTTCCATAAAAGTTTAGTTAGTGTTAATTATTCTTATTTAAAGATTTTTATAATCTGACTAAAATCTGAGGTAAATGTTCATCTTATGAATCAGTGGTACCTTGAATACTCTGTAACTCAGGTTATATAAAAAGCAGTTGTAAGTACATTGCATTACACCAAAAAGTAAATATAGTTCCATCTTTCTGTAAAATACAGTTTGCAAATGTTGTTTTCTGCTATGAACACATTGTCTATTTGTAGGAAAGATAACCATGACTCTTTCCTGTTTCATTCTCCCACTTAGTGCTGTAAAATGAAAATGTTTGGCCTTTCAGGTATAAAAAGCTTTTGGCCAAACCCTTAAGTGAGGTAAATTAGTGCATCCTCTTTGAAGCCAGTGGAGCTGCTCTGCTTTGTGTCAGCTAAAGCTGTGATCCAGTAGATTAGTTGCTTCCTTTGGGGTTAAAGCTTCATGGACTCTGTACGTTCTCTTAACTAACTCACAAAAGAGTTGTAAAACCTCATTCTGAGTCTTTGCAGTTACGTGCACTCAAGCACCAGCTATAGCTAAGGATCAACTGCTTTGCTCCTTTCAGTTCATTCTTAAAAAAAAATGTAATTTACTCTGCAATACTTGTTTCATACTTCATAGTCCAGTAGGAGTTTTTGGTGTACCCCACACTATAATTAACAGTGGTTTTTTTCCTCTTCCTCCAGAGGGTGCTTCCTAGGGACATGCAGACAATAAGTCTCATCTAAGGTTCAGTGAAAGTATTTGAGGAGATTCTGCCAAGAAACTAGTATTTCAAGATATTTTGAACATAAAAGCCATTCCAGGGAAAACTGATCCCACAATAGGACAGAGAGCTATTTTTAAAATTGCTTCAGGCTTTGCAGCTGGGTTTTTATTTGGTTTTAGTATGTGTGGGGGTATTATTATTCCTTGATGTTTTAAAGATAAGTCTGGTGTAGGGGCATTCTACAGAACAATCCTGCAAAAGTCAACAATTTCAGACACTGCTTTACAGTATAGCTACTAAGCACAGGTGTTATCCATGTCTATCATTGTTCTGCAATAACAGAGCCACTAAGACCTGGCTTTGTCTGGGGCTTTGTTGATAAAATACCAACATGGAGAACCTCAAGTTGCTGAAGTAATATTGTTATTGCTAAGATTCAAAACAGCAGAGATATGAAAGACTTGAAGTAATGCTTGGGTATTGCAAAGCCCTATTTTTTCTAACTGACTGCTCCTATGTATCTTGCTTAGGTTCTGAAATTGCGCAAATGTAAAAATATTTACAAAGTTTCCAGTATTAATCTTGATTGAATTTAGCATCTAAACCATCCAGTCCTTCTTAATTTTTCTTGGCTGGTTTCTCTTTTTCCATAGTAAGCTCCAAGGTGGGTCATTGCTACTAACTTTACCTTTTTAGACTCTGCAACTGCATCCAGAGACAAAATTATGTTCTCCCTGCTGCTCAAATCAGTAACTTGCCTTGATTTCACTGGGAGCAGGACTTGCCCTGGGGAGGCTACACTTTTGAACAGGGATATAAAGAATTAGACACAGACTCAAGGTTTGTATCCAGTGATCTGGTTTTCAGCTATTCACTTGAAGCAGAAATCATAATTAAGATCAAAAAACTAACTTCTGAATCATTTTTCCATTTAGGTACTTCTGTGTCCCACTGTTGCCATAATTTGTAAGTGCTTCCCAAGGTTTTAAAAATAGAAAGAACAAAATGCTCTCCTGTTTTCTTACCCCCTCCTTTACTTCCCAAACCCTGTGAAAAATAGCTTAGTTTAGGGAGGTTTACTTTGCTTTCCTTATTTGCTCTTTGCATATGTGAAGAATTTGCAGAGGGAAAGATACATTACAGAAATGGGTCCTGAAGAAATGCTATTATTCTTCACGATGATCAGGACCGCATTCAGTATCCCTAGATCCCTCTCCTGGGAGAGTGCTGTCTCTGTTACTTTAACCTCTCCCACTGGTGACACAATTCTTGTTGACAAATATTTTTGCCATATGGTCATGACAGATGCTGAGCAGTGGTGACTCCTAATTTCATGTGTGCTTTAAATTGTCTATACTTTAACATGCTTGGCTTCTACTTTGTCAGCTCTGGATTGGTTTTAAGATCTTCTGGTAAACCAAGAGCCTGCTAACAGCCCTGTAGTGCTGGTGAATGAGAAAGTGCTTGATCTGTTTCATAGTATATCTGTTTTCCCTTAAAAGCTTCTGAGAAGTGTGAAAAAAATTACTGCGTCTCAATGATGGCAAAAGGGGCCAGCTTCAAATGCACTGTTGGAAGACAACAGGTTTTCAACAGTGTTGGTACCCTGCCATCATTTGATGGTATGAGGCAAAGTGCAATTCTTTCTTTTTCATTTAAATGGAAATTTGCCTTTCCATTTGTTTTTCCTTCTTTCTGTATCTCTTGCTTCCAAATGGGGGTCACACACAGGAGAAAGAATGGCAGGTCTCCAGTGCAGAACTAAGTTAAAGACTCTGCATTGACTCTGATTCTCTCCTGCCATTTAGACAGTTTCTCTTTGGTACTCAGATGTTCTCTAGTCTTTTGATTGAAGGAAATCAGGGTTGTGGCTTTCAGTGCTGTTCTCATGGATTGCTTTCAGTGGCAGTTTCTAGTGTACATATTCAGATTTGTTGGATATAGTGTGTTGAAAGTGTTTCTGTGGCTTCTTGTTAATCATCTTAAAGTCAAATAAGAGGTCTTCTACCAGCAGGGCCTTTACTTTGCAATCCAGTTACTTCGGTCAACCCCACCAATTTCTCCTTGGTGTTAAAGGCTTGATTTTTGTACAAGGCCAATACAGTGTTTCATTTTCTAAAGCAAAGAAAATTTATTTGAAAAGGCAATGGCACTAGTTTCTTTTATAAAGACGTAACTTTGGGGTGTATCTATGTTAATGATCTTGCCTGCTGTGTGACTTCATTGCCAGTTGCAAATGGGTAAAATTATAGTTTATTCACCTGAACAAGACCATATCTGGAAATGTATTTCCACACACTATTTAAAAAACTGGCCAGACAATATGTTTATGGTAAACTAACAGAAAGGAACTCCTGAATCTGTGTTTTAAATTTCAGGAAAAAGGGTACTTGAAGGTGCTCTTACCTAGCAAGTGTTTTGAAAGCAGAACACAGCTAGAAACCCGGCCTCTCTTTTCTTCCTCCTTGCAATGCACAGTGTTTTGTTCATGTCCAGGAAATGTTTTCAGTAGCAAAATTTTTTTTTGTTGTTTGAAAAAGAAAAATCATCCAGGAGTTTTTAGTCCATTTACAAGCTTAAACTGGGAAGGATGAAAGTGTTTTTGCTAATAAAAGATATCTCTAGTCCTTAATCAGTTCAAGTCTGTTTTTTAAAAGCAGTTCAAGGGAGCGGTCACAACAGTTACACAACTGCTACCCTGGGGGAGTTAAATTTTGCTTTTGGCATCTCCTGTGTTAAGTGGAGAAGAGACATTTGGGGCTAGAAGAATGATATGTATCTGCGGGAGGGAGCGAGCAGCAGGGGTGAGGGGAGCACTTTAAATGAATTCTTTAATGTGAGCCCTTTCCAGAAGGCATCCATGGTATTCCTCTGCAAAAGGAAGAATAAGTACTCAGCACCATATATGGTGACACTTTTATGTTTTTTAATATAAACATGTACAGGCTGGAGCAATCCATGTAGATGGGTTTTGCTGATTGGCTGGGCCAGGGGGGAGGGAAGGAAATGAGACCCTGCTTTTAATATCTTAACATTAGAAAACTTATGAGCCTGGGTTTGAACAAATAAACAGTAGGCAGAGTTGGAAAGATATTTGACTTTGCAAAATAGCCCCTTCCTCTGCCTAGATTTTCCAGCCTTTTTATTTGTTTTCCTTTAGTTTGTTTTTTTGCAGCTGTTTCATTCTGCAAATTGCTTTGATTTTTGTTCAGGGAGTATATTCATCCCAGTGTAGATAGCAACAGAACAGTAAAAGCTATTTGAGATAGCTTGGCTCCAAATATGAGAGAAGCAAATCCATTCAGTCAACCACCACAATGCTGGGCATAGGAAAGGAAGATGCCACACTGGGTTTGAACTACTTTAGTGCAAAACACAATCACTTAGCTCAGGAAAGTTACAATTTTGGAGGGAGAAACCTCTGCTTTTCTGATTTTACTTAAATATTTCAGGAACCAAGTTGGAGAATGCAGCTGCCAGGTGTCTCTGATGCTGCGGGAGAGTTCAGCTTCCCCAGCAGAAGTGCTCAGAGAGTGAGTATTTTTCCCAGGGACTTGCATGGGTGGGTTCTATTTTTCGCTCCATTAATTCCCTGCCCTTACAGACCCAGGCTGGCTGCTGTTCAACTTAATCCCCAAATGTGACCCAACAAATTGTTTTCATCATACAGGCTAAGCATGTTGTACCAAGCCAGAATAGAGAGATCTTTTTTCTTTGTGCCCTTATATGGCTCCTGAAGTCATCATTGATGCAATAAACTAATGGAGTGTGCTCCTCTAATCAACCTCCCCTTCTATAAACACATTTTGTTCCTGCTCTGAGATAGTTCTCTGACATTTTTAAACCAGCCCCTTTCCTGGCTCTCTCTTTCTTTTCTTTTTTGGATCATAGTGGGAGGGAATCGGCCAGCTCTGGAGAGCGAAGAGATGGTGGAGATCATGGTGAACTAACATTTGGTAGAACAAGTGGCTTCAAAAAGATTAGCAGTGAAACCAGAGCAGCTGAGGAAGAGCAGGAAGACGTTCGAGGTGTGCTGAAGAGGCGAGTGGAAACTCGGGAACACACAGAGGAGAGCCTGAGGCAGCAGGAAGCTGAGCAACTTGATTTCCGTGACATTTTAGGCAAGAAAGTCAGCACCAAGAGTTTTTCTGAGGAGGAACTGAAAGAAATCCCAGCCGAGCAAATGGACTTCCGAGCAAACCTGCAGCGGCAGGTCAAACCCAAGACCTTGTCAGAGGAGGAAAGGAAGGTTCATGCTCCTCAGCAGGTGGACTTTCGCTCTGTGCTGGCCAAGAAAGGCACCCCAAAAACCCCATTGCCAGAGAAGGCGCCACCTCCTAAACCAGCAGTTACAGATTTCAGATCTGTGCTGGGCTCAAAGAAAAAGCCACCTGCAGAGAATGGTAGTGCTAACACCCCAGCACCAAATGCCCGCACCAATTCTGGAGCCCAGAATGCGACTCCTAATTCTCAAGCCCCTGTTGCCAAACCAGCAGTGAAAAAAGAAGAGAATGACAGAAACTGTGAACATGGGTGCACAGTAGTGGATGGCAGAATAATTGGGAAAAAAGCTGAAAATGCAGCACCAGCAAGCAAGCCACCACCAAGCAAAGGAACAGCACCCTCCTTTACAGAGAAGCTTCAGGATGCTCAAGTAGTTGATGGTGAAAAATTGGTCTTACAATGTCGGATTTCCTCTGATCCCCCTGCAGCTGTCACCTGGACTGTCGAGAGCAAAACCATCAAGTCATCGAAGTCCATTGTCATCTCCCAAGAAGGTAAATTAATCAAATTACAAGCCAGCTGGATGGCACACTTATATCTGGCTCTTGATTAATAATATTTGGTTCATTAAAGGTAATGCAGTGCTTCATTTAAATCTCCTGCCACTAACTGTTTCCAGGTGCATCTTTCTTGTTATTTCAGTGGAGTACACAAGGTACAGTATTGTTTGACATTTCTTGCAGATTCTCCTTTAACAGCCTGCAGATGCAATTTTTATAAAGTTGAACTTCCTGCATTTTTAAATGCTGTTTACGTAACTAATGCTGTTTAAGGAGCTGGTACATGATGTTTATTTGAGCTGAACTTCAAGGATTTAGAACACTGAAAACAGAAAAATGTTACTGCTGGTTTACAAATTCTAATTTAATTCTTCTGTTTAATATTTCAGGCTTTTTATTGCAGTAACGAACACAGAAGCAAAGAGGGGTTGAGTTACAGAAAGAAAGTGCTACAACTTCAAGTTGTACAATTAAGATCAAAGTTGGGAATTGATTTACAGTGTATTTAATGTCCCCACCGCAGTTGCTTTTGTTATCTTTACAGACACTGAAATATTTGAACCCCATTGGCCTGATGACTTTTAACTAATGTCAAAACAGTACAGAGTTTGGTAAAAGTCCTCAGAGAGAACACTTACTGCTGTCAAATTGAATGATTTCCTCATATTCCACATCCTGGATAACCAAACCCTACTACACCAGTTTTGCATGAAAGTTACTTTTGTATCTAGACAAAACATATTTTCCTTGGGATAAAAATAGGGAGGGTAACTAATAATACAGAAAAACTTCTTTACTTCATATCTGTTTCATAAAACACTGAGGGCATTATATGTAGAAAGACATTGTCTTGCATGTTGTAGTAGAAAAGTTAATGTTCACAGTAAGAATTATAGCTTGGCAGAGGGGTCTGCACTGTTAGTTGTGAATATTTTTTCATTTAATCCAGACTATTTTCAGTGTTATTAAATGAGAACCAAATGAATGCACATAATGGTTCACCACAACCAGTGAATCCTCGTGCAGTGTTGCAGGCACTGAAACATGAGTATTCTTTTAAAGTGAATGCAGACAGAAACAACGTTGCCTTCAGATAGGGTGTGGAAAAAAAAGGTACCTGAGAAGTACATTAAGGGGCTGTCAAAGTAAGTGGATGGAGAGAAGGAACTGGTAGCAGGTGTGTTGTGTCTGGCATGCGTCTGAAGCAACATAAAAAATGTATTTATGTATATATGATGATTTTCACCAGAGGGGACTTTATAGAATAGGGGTAATAACTGTCATGTATATGAGAAGAAATTAACTAGTGGAAATGCCATCCTTGTAAAAAGGACTGAAAAGATCAGGAAGGTGGGAGACTGCAATTTTTTCAGCCTTATAACTGGAAGCCAAATGTCAAGGGTTTTCTTGGAGCTGCTCAGATTAAAAAGAAATTGTGCATCTCCAAGTTTCATGTCTCCAATCAAAGTACATCAAGTAGGTATAGCATCACTATATGAAAGCTTCTAAGCTATGGTGGAGCCTCCTAAATTCCTGAAGCTTCAGTGTTGTGGTGCTCCAGAAAGTTGTCTTCTTGGTGGAAATAATCTGAATAAATGACTGTTACAATCCCCCAACTTCTATTCACTTTATAAAATGGTACTTTGGAGGTGAAAATCCATTGTATTTGTGTTTACAGTGAAGTGATCCTCATGTACATAAATGCTCTACCACCTGCCTGAGCAGGGGATGTGACTTACCCCATCCAGTTTGTCTGGGCTAGGTGACAGTCATAACACCCCAGAGCTGGCATTTTGTCAGGATGTCACACTTTAGCAGTGCTTTCCACTGAGGTAAAGAATGAAGGTCACCAAGGGGTAAGGAATCCACTGTTTCAGGAAAGCGTGTGCAAGGAGGGAAGAGACTTGTCTTTATGTTTGAGTTGTACCTGCATTATTGCACTAGGCATCATGCTTAGGTAGTCAGTATTACTGGTACTTCAAAGTTAAGCTTTCTTTAGCACGTATTTGCAGAGAATCTTAGAAAGAAATACTACACAGGGAAGTAAACACTACATTTTTCTCCTTTAATGGAAAGAAATGGAATAAGGATTAGAATTTTTTTTTTTAAACCTTACTACATCCCCTCTGCTACACTGAGGGGATGCATTGCATGATGGTCAACATAGGTTTTTCTTAACAATACCTGCAAGCTTTGGCACTTGAAGAGCAATGTGTTGTTGCTCTCCCACTGAGAGATGCTTTCATGCCAACTATTAAGTAATTAACTAGGTATGCATGATACTTACTTTAACTAAGTTCTGGTTTTCTTAGAGATTGATTTTTCTCTTTTCCCTTAATTAGGAATACATGAATAGTTCATAGAATCATAAAACAGTTTGGGTTGGAAAGGACCTTCAAAGGTCATCTAGCCCAGCTCCCCTAAAATGATCAGGGACATCTTCAACCAGATCAGGTTGCCTAGAACCACGTCCAGCCTGGCCTTGAATGTCTACAGGGATGGGGCAGCCACCACCTCTCTGGGCAAACCGTGTCAGTGTTTCAGCACCCTCATTTTAAAAACTTTTTTCCTCATGTCCAGCCTGAGTCTTCCCCCTTTTAGTTTAAAACTATACTTTTAGGTTAAAGCTATTACCCTTGTCCTGTCACAACAGACCCAGCTAGAAAGTCTTTTCCCATCTTTCTTATAGGCCCCTTCTAAGAACTGAAAGGTCACAATAAGGTCTCCCCAGAGTCTTCTCTAGACTGAAAAACCCCAACTCTCTCAGCCTTTCCTCATAGGAGAGGTGCTTCAGCCCTCTGATCATTTCTGTGGCCCTCCTCTGGGCCCTCTCTAGCAGGTCCATATCTGTCCTGTACTGAGAACTCCAGAGCTGGACACAGTACCCTAGGTGGGATCCCACCAGAGCAGAGTAGAGGGGCAGAATCGCTCCCCCCTTGACTCACTGGCCATGCTTCTTTGGATGCAGCAAAGGCACTAAATGGCATTCAGAGCTGCAAGCACACATTGTCTGCTTATCCACCAGTACTCTCAAGTCTTTCTCCTCAGGGGTATTCTCAATCCCTTCATGACCCAGTCTTTATTGATACTGGGGATTGCCCCTAACCAGGTGCAGGACTCTGTACTTGGCCCCGTTGAACAACATGAGGTTCACATTAGTCCACCTCTCAAGTTGAAGTAATCAAGGGAGGAAAAGGAATAATTAGAACTACAGACTAGAATTGAGAAATAACAAATTCAGGATGAATATCAGGAAATGCTGCTCAGTAAAGAAACTGTATGGATTAGTCTCATAGAAAGTATTTGGAGCAGCTTTAAACATAGAGAACAACACTAAAACTGGATGCAGTACTCGGGATCCCAATGCCAAAATCCCAGATTCCATCTTTTTCACCAAATGCTGAAAAGACAGGTTCATCATGCTGCAGGTATCACATCCTTCAGCAGCAGCGCTCTTGGCCAGCCTTGGAGCAGCATTTAATGGACCCTGTAGATAATCCTCTAGAGTCATCCTCAGCTGAAAAAAGGTTGATTCTGTGGAGAAGGAAGGGAATTCAGAGCAAAAGGACTGAGCTCACAGTAACAGGCAAAGTCAAATTTGCAAAGTCACCTTTTATTTCTTTGGTATGACCTCGTTCCTCTTGTTTTCAACAGCAAAATCCACTATGGAAGTATATAGACTGAGTCTGTTTATAGCTATTTCACCGACTGTTTTTGTGCCGCCATGATGTTTGGTGGTGACTACTGATTCTCACTTAAGGAAAATTTTCCAGATGTCTCTCACAGAACAATAACTTACCTGTTCTTAGTGAGCTGAATACTGGGAAATCCTCTGTCTAGAGTGAATCATGTCTATCTGCTTCATATACCACAAGCCCATCTTAGTATGGGCTACTGGCCCACAAACTGTTCAATGAAAGTAATACATGAACCTGAAGAATGACGTTACTTGTCTTTTGGAAATTTAATTCAACCTCTCTGTCATTGCCAGAAAGCAAAAGGATATAGCAGTTTGCTGATCTCCTGGTGCACATGTATTGTGAAGGTAAATACATAAAATTTGGTTTGGGAACATGCCCACCTGAAAACACAAGTGGCATATTTGGCCAGGAAGGTCAGGCTTAAAAGGATACTTGTGTGTAACAAGTTCACAGAGTAGGCAAACTAATTAGTGCTTTTATGTAGTGACTCACTGAAAGTAACTTTCCCTAGCATAATTGTCCTAGCTGATAGTAAGGCCCTATGCCTGTTAGAAACAACTCTATGCACTTGTCTCCTCCGTATCTGAAGAAGCTAACACTACACTGCCTGTCCAAGGCATTAGTGTGCAAGAGAAGGGGGAATGTTAGTCCCACTTCAGTACCATCAGAGAAGCCTGAATTCAAACACCAGGATCAGAATAATTACTGATTGGTGTGGTCTTTGGCAAACAGTAAATTAAATCCTGCTCCAAAAAAGACCTTAATCTTCAGGCACATTCATGCAGTATTTGTGTAGTATTCTAGTACTTAATCTAGAGCGTGCAACATATTATTTTATTCCAGGGTTAAGTTTAAATTAGCAATTAGTAGTCAGAATCTGGGCAGCATTATACTGAATGCCACAATCACAACATATCTAAGATCAGTCTCATTCCTTCCATTTTGCATTTCAGCTATGAATATAGGTTTGTTTTTCTTGGAAATAATAAGCAGCAGTCTTTTAATAATTCCCCAAATAGCACCCTGTCAGTTGATGGCATGAGTGATTTGTTCTTAAAGTATCATTTTTATGACAAAGGGATCTCTAACACCAGTTTTCTTTTATGAACATGTTTGACCTGGTAGGCGTTTATTAATGTTTTGATTTTATATTTTTCTTCTTTTAAACACTTGTCAGAGCATGATTATCTACATTCCTCAGATTGATATTAATGTGGGCTTTGCCTGTGAAATCTCAAAATAAATGTTAACTGTAACAGAAAAAGACAAAAGAGGGTACTTACAAATTAGAGCATTATGCATTTCTACAGGCAGGTTAGAAGGCGTATGGTTAAGAGGCAGTTAATTTTCATATGAGAGAGTTCATTGCTTGAAGTTACTGGCGGTTTTTTGTTTGGAAAAATGCTTTTTAAGAAGGCTCTAGCAGACATTACAGTGACGTTAGACATATAAGGACTCAGTAGAACAAGCTTTCTCACACAATGAACTCTTGAGAGCAGGAGCCATTTTGTTCTACTTTTGTATAGTACTCAGCATAGCAGTGCCCTTTGCTAGTGTCCTTCTATGTGACACACTCTTGGATAGAAAATCCATAGAAATTTTTGCATGGTTACAAAATTTGTTCTAGAAGATGACAGTGAAAAGGGTTCAGAAGCTGGCATCTTTACTAGCCTGGAGAATTGAGGTGCGCAGTGAATAGAAGTCAGAAACTGCAAACCTGCCATTTTTTAAGTAAGCTTGCTGCTTTTTGGGGGGTAGATTTAGTACCATGTGACTATATAGATTTCAGAGGAACTTTTTACTATAGGTTCAGGTAGCAGTGGTGGTGTAGCTTAGAAAATGTCCAAAGTTTGTATCGCTTTGCGTAAGACAGCAGTTTAATTTCCTAAGCGTCTTGGCAGCAAAAAGAGTTGATAATCTTGTTAGCAATAATTCCTTAACAACTTTCTTGTGATTTAACATAACTCCTAAATCTCCCTGTCAGTTCTTAAGTTTGTGTCTGTCAGTCTAATGAGGATCTGCCATAACTCTTTTGATTTCTTTCTAATTGACTTTGAGCAAGAGTTTGGTGTTTAATAAACATAACTGCTGAAAGTAGATGGATTCTGCAGCTTAAAAAAGCTTCTTCAGAAAGCTTAAGGCTAGAGAGATTGTCTGACCGTCAGTTCTGACACAACTCCATGTTTGTCACGTGCCACAGAATTTCCCTCTGTACTGCCATTTTTGTCTAAATCATCCTTCTTCCAGAAATGCATGTAGTATAGGTTTAAATATAGAAAAATAGAGGCATTTATTATTATCACTAGTAATTTGTTGTAGTGTCTAATTGTTCTTATAAGTGTTCTGGTTTTAAATCACAAAAAACCCCCAGTGTCTAATTCTAATGTCAATTATCTGTTTTCTTCTTCCATACACTTATTACCTTTCTCTGTTAAATTAAAGAGTCCAAAACTTGACGAGTAAAACTGTCACTAACTTTCTCTCAATGCACTTTACTTAGCCCTTGAAGGCTTGGGCTTGTTTTGTTTTGTTTTCTTTTTAATACCTCTTCTTCAGTTGCATTTGTTGGTTTATTATCTTACTTAGAAAACAGGCAGCAGAAACATATGTTGGTATCACCATCAGTGAGACAGAGGTCACCTTCCTATTGCTGTGCTTACTAGAGGATATTGGTCCTCCTCCAACCTCACAACAGTGAAGCTCATGTTTGTTACTTCTGTATTAAACCCTTAAAGCTTCTGAAAACAGACCATCCCTTTGGTGCCCATGGATACTTGTCATTTCACTATCTTAAGCCCAATTTTCTTTGAGCGAATAGGATTCAGTTTAACAAGTAAATAAGATTGTTTATGAGGACTGCCCTCTTTTCTCTCTCTTTATGTCTTTTAACTTTTCCAACACTGTTTCTATCATCTGTAAGTTTATAAAAATTAGTTTACAAATACCTCTACATCACAGATTAAAATAATAAATAACTTTGATCCTAGTCTGATCACAGAGGAGATCCACCAGCAACATACCAAATGATGTTTTCCTATTGTGAGATTCTTCATGAGATCTTTATTTTGGCAGCTTGAAGTCTTCCTAAATAAATGTAATTAATGTACTGATCTAACATTAATTACAAGCAGAGTAATGTGAGATAACACAATTATTTCAGTAAAGACAAAGAAAATTTACACAGATACATTTGCCAATTAAATCTGTAATCCCATGAATAATGAAAGTAAGTTTCTTAAATTGTTTTCCTTAAAACCCTACCACTTGCCAAGAGTTGGATTTGACATTTTTTCTTCTCTGAAACTCACCTGAGTTTTTTTACTACTTTGCCTGTTGTTGTTGTAACCATAGTCAGTATTTTGCAGGTCAGCCCACTTACCATTTTTAAACAAGACTGTAATACTAGCACATACTTGCACTTCCCCAGACAATTTGTGATTTATTAGAAAATTAATACTGTGGGCCAATGAGTTCCTTAACAAATTTGTTATGGCTCCTAGGCACAATTCCTCATGGCCTAGTATTTATTGATATTGCCTAAACACTCCATACTACTTCTTTATCCCATGGGATAAAAATGAGAAAGACATAAATGCCAGTCTGCACCATGGATAGGAGTCAGGAGATTGGGCAGGTAGATGCCAGTGCAGAGAATTAGACTTAGGAGCTGCTTTTTGTTCGTTTGTGTATTTGTTTTGTATCTGAAGTTGACTTTCTGTAGAGTTTCGTGGAAAGAATGCAGAAGCCTAGAGATATTTTAAACTGGCTTGCACTATTTTTGACTAAGTCAGAAAATCCTTTAATAGCTTAAAATGCAAGGGAAAGGCTTTGTGTATCTAAACCAGAGCCTTCAGTAATCTGTCAGTTTCTGTGGCTGTTAAGGTCTTTTCTAGAGCTGCACCAGTTCAAATGTCTAAGTGGAAGATCCCCGTATTCATTTTTATTCCAATTCTGCACTTTGTGACAGTGTTTTAAAGACTGTGGACTGGTTCCTAAGAAAAAATTAGAAGGGTGGGGGGAAAAGTGGATAGCAAATTCTTCTAGCTGACTTCGATTTATGAAGGGGCAGGATTCAGAATATCCAACTTGAGTAACCAGTCTGGGCTTTCTTGTAATTGTGAGAAAATAAGATTTTTCAGGTCATGAAGGGGTTTTTCAGAGGAAATACCAAATACTTCATTGAAAGACATTTGGCCTTCAAGCCCCGGGAATTGACTGTAGGTCTAGATCACAGAACATAGGCTTACTGGGGGGTTTCCTGTCCTTATGAAATCTCATTACATTTTGCCTGTTTTTTGGGGGTTTTTTTTCTGGCTTTCTAAGAAAACGAGGTTTCTACAGACATGTACTCCCTCATTCTGCCCTTATACTTCTGACCCAGCCTGGCTAATACTTTTTAAACCATCGTCCAATTTCATGGTAAGTCCTAGCAGTCAACAGTTGCATGAAAACTAATGGCTAAATAAAGGAGAATGACCCAAGTTACCTCATTTCCCCTTCACTCCACTGAGGACAGAATACCACCATTGCACTGGGTAGTAGCAACAAGCCCAGAAATCCCCATTTACTTTTATGTGCTGTTCCAGTGTAGTTGCTGGGGAGTATGAAGAAGTGGAGGGAAATAGGATACAGATTATTGCTGCAGGGAGGTGGAAGTCAGGAGTAAAATGAGGCAGCCCCTGCAATAAAACAGATTTCCTTTATCCTCCTCACAAAATAACTTCATTAAAATTCAACACATATAAACATTCTTTTGGAAGGAGTAAGACTGGCATTATTTCATGAGGACTCTGATTCCAGTGGAGCAAGCAAATGGGGCTTCGATCAGACCTCTGACATGCAACCTGGTCAGCACTAGATATTAAAAGCAAAACTAACAGAGCACTGAATGCATATGGCAAGTCAAGGATCATCATGAGAAAACCCTAGGATTTGCTTCTAGATTGTAGTATAACTGTGGGGAATGACTTATCATTGGGGGGGATGCTTCTGTTTGTATATACAACGTATTCCTCATAATGTGTTAACTTACATTGGTACAGTATGCTGTGTAGGCAACACTTGGACAGTGAGTGGTGGTGAATGGCCTTAGTCTTTAATGAGCTGAGGAAGAACTTTTGAGCTGGTAGAAAACTCCAGCAGAAACTAAAGTAAATGCTTTGTTCCAGTCCTTTAATGACCCATTTATCCTTACAAGCCAGACTCCTTCATGCAGTAAGGTGGCCAGCGATCTTTTTCATATGTATGTGTCTTTGTTCCATAAATTATGTTCTTTTGCAATAGTATTTTTAGGTTTTAATGTGTCATCTTTCCTAACCATCTTACATAGCTTTATCCAAATTCTTAGACTGAAAGTTATCTTTGGCTTGCTCTCCATTTGTCTCTCTAAACAGCAGAGACATGTGAATTTATATTTGCTAGATGCTTGCAAGAATACTTTTCTAGTGTCCCTCCTCCATTTGGAATGGAATAGCAGCTCGTGACTTTTTTGGCTCTAGCCTGACTTATGGAGAGGAGCTGCCTCAGGGAAGGCATGTGGCTTTTCTTTTCACCCTGTGGTTGGCTGAGCACAGCACTTGTGAGTGAGGTGTCAGTGCTCCTTTTCCGAGATAGTTTTCACATAATTTCTCAGGAGGAAAATAGTCATTATTTAGAGCTTCTTGAATTTGCTTAGGATGAGGAGGAGGGAAAAAATCATTTTCTTCTAGCCCTTGTGTGTGTCTGGCAAACCAAATTTGTTGGGGACCTCTGGAATAGTTTTTATAAGATTTGTCTTGAATAATGAACACCCAGGTTTACAATGAGAAAAAGAGAGCAAGTGAATTCCTTAAGTTCTTCTGCTAAAGGGGTGACAGAGGGCAGCCTCTAGTTACCATAAAAAGAAATGCAGCAAATAGCAAGAGATGCTGAGAAACTTTCTATGTCACAGGACATGGGGGAAATGTATAAAAAAGATCATCTACCCAATCTTGTCATTAATTAGGAGAAACCATGGGAAAAGTAAATTGAGGAAGAGTGTAAGGTGTATTTCTGTGGCTGAAAGAAGTAAGGGTGGAAAACTTCTGGACAATCTAACAGCACTCGGTGGAAGTGCACAGTGTCTGAGGCTGTGTTTGTGGGACAGGAGAGGCTTTCCAGTGAGGAAAAAGCAAACCTACACTTCACCCTTACTGTGGGTGAGGGATATTTTTGAAGGGAAAAGTCTGGAGTATTTTAATTGGGGTTCTCCCTGGGGAGCAAAGTACTTTGTTGTTCCAAGCAATGCAAGTGAACGTAAGGGATTAGGTTCTCCTTCCTCATCCCCTAGCTACTGGGAACAGCTTCTGTTTTGGTTCACAGAGTTTCAGTTTTTAAGAGGAAATGTATTTCCCTTGGGTCATACCAAGCTTCCCTTTGTAACTACAGAGCTTATGTCACATCCTGTTTCTGCAAACCCAATTAAGTCAAATTTTGTTGTTCTGTTTGAAAAAAAATGCATTTGTTGCAGTGACAAATTTAATTGTCACTGATATATTGAACTTTCTAATGGATGTTTTACAATACCAGACACTTGTTTCTTTAAGTATTTCAAGCAAGAAGAAAATGTCTCTCAGTGCCATTTTTAAACTTGGGCACTAAGCTTGTGAAGTCTGCTTTCCCATGTAGATGCTCATGGGAGTGTTAGAGATAAGGCTGACTCAAAATATTGCAGATCGCTACTTTTGATAAAAAATCATCTAAGTGAGGACGTCTTGTCCCTGCTATAAGACAAAGAACAGCAGTAGAGATTCTGCTCTGGGTCTTCTCTGTCCTCATCCATTAACCACTTTAGGGCTAAGGGGACAGCTTTAAGTATCCTAGGGAACAGCAATAAGATTCCATTTATCTTTCAATGTGGTTTTATGTTATTTAGCATTAAAAGGTTCCAGTTCTGGTGCTGAGTTTTTCAGGACAAAAAAAAAATATTTTCTAGCAGCGAGTATCACCTGTTGTAAAGGATTGGATTGTTTGATGCATTTTGTTCCTTAGTAGCACTAAGATTTTTATGAACTGCAACATAACATCCATTTGATCTCTCCTTCCTTTGCATTAGGGACACTCTGTTCACTTACCATTGAGAAGGCTATGCCTGAAGATGGGGGTGAATACAAATGCATAGCTGAGAATGCAGCAGGAAAAGCTGAATGCGCTTGCAAAGTGCTGGTAGAAGGTAAGTACTTTGCTGGATATGGGAAAGCTGTTCCTTAAAACTTCCTTCTTCGCCCTTTTATTTCACAATACCAGCCTTTATGAACTGCATACACAAAAAAGAACTCTGCCCCTTCCTTTCTGCGCTTTTTATCAATATAATTTGATATCTATTGTAAAGGACCATGAGCAGAGAGAATACAGAGCCAAGGGCTCTGGCTGCTTTGTGGAATAATGTATGTTCTCCTGCTACCCACTGTACGGGGTTAGCAGAGCAAGTTGAACCCATGAATATTTGTTTCTGATCTGTATTCATTCTTTAAAAGCATGTAAGAATTCAGTGTGTGAGCCTGGGTACCAGTCTGCCTCAGGACTATATATGGCACAGAGCAAAAATAAACAAATTAGCAGGTCAACCACCCTTGTATGACATAGTCTTAGACATGGATAATTTGCTGACTGAGGTACACATTTTCAGCCTCAGTCATGCTGATGACACTGCCGTCTTCTTGGCCTTAGGCAAATATTTTGTCATTAGAGTGAGAGCGCAGACTTAAAACTGCCACGGACTTTAAGTTACTTTAATTAACCAAATGAGGTTTTTATCAGCTCACCTTCTGGTGAACTCATCTATGAGTACTCTGATACTTTCCACTGTGACTGAAAAGAACACAAAAGTAAACAACAAGGCCAGTAACACAGATCTTGGGTACTAAGCCTTCACAACTGTGTTACGGATCTGGTAGGAAGTCTAAAAAAGAAAACTGTTCTTTTCCTAATGTAGCTTGACACAAGGTAAGAATACAATCCTGTAAATGCATCAGTAAGAGTCAGTCTTCATGTAGCTGGAAAAGGCATTAATTATACATATAATTGCTGCTTATGTAATGCTGGACACCAGAATGACCACATTCCTCACTTTGATATTGGCTGCCTCATCTGTCTTTTTCAGTTCTTACTGGCATGCTGCTTTGTACAGCTGAGAAGAATGGCACCACAGCAAACTCCAGCTATTTAGGAGAGATGACATTAGACATCCCATGTCTGTGACTGACAGAGGGGATGACTGTTATTTTTAAGTCAGAATTGTGATCTAAAACAACAAATAAAATTGCTCCTTCTACACAGTGTGATGTCAGCACCTTAGAGCCTGATTTTCAGACTCAACAAGTAACCATAAATGTTATATTCCCTTTGGTCCCATAGACTCAAATTATTGGTCCCATAAACTCAAATGTTTGACTTCCGTTGTCAAGTTAGTTCAGGGACAAATCTGTAGAATCTGAGTGTCTGTACTCAGATCTAACACAGCCTTTGCTCTGGATTACTTAGGAATCTAGAAAATTCTGTCTTTCCTTGTTAACTTTTTAGGAAACTTATATGAACTTTCACATTCTGGAACCTAGAAGTAGGTGACTGTGAAACAGGTGGTTACATGACATATTATCTTTTCTCTGAAAGCTGAATATTTGAAAGCTATAAATTAATGTAGCTACTGCTGAGATCATAATCTGAATCTGGGAACTTTCTCCCAACAATAAATGTCAGGATCAAATAATCTAACAAGTGGAGCTCATTAGGATTTGCATTATATGACATGCTCAAACTAAGAAAACCTTACTGTAAAAAAAGGTAGTACCTTCTAGTTGTACATGTCTATGTCATATGGGATACTGAAGGAAGAGACCTTGTATTGTCTCTTAGATGCTAGGATGCCTGCAGTACTGAGTAGTTTCTGGATATGAGCTGTGCAATCTTGAGAATAATGAAATCTATTGAACTTGAGTCCTGTGGTGTCTCTTGTGCCATTTTTATTTCAAATGAACCAATGTGCAATGAAATCTTCTTGGAAAGATTTAAACATACAGAGAAAATGCTACTTTTCAAAATTTGTTCTTCTATATATATCATATAGGCAATGGAACAGAAGCATGATATGGCAAGAGATTCTTTTGGATGAAATGATTCTTCAAATATTTGTTTCCCTTTTCCATGCAGTGCCTAAAGCAGATTTGTGCACATATTACTTTGTTCTAGTCAGTTAAAATACACCTGTCACCTTGGATGGTGCCTTGTCTAGTTGCTTTTTCAGGCTCTCAGTGCTGCTGCTTTCATAGAGGGCTTCTCCCTCTCTTCTCCCTCTTCCTTTTAGAATGTGACATTCTCCAGCAAGTCTGTGCACAAAATCTGTCTTAAAAGACAAAGGAAAACTATTTCCTCTAACTCTGCAGAAAGACTCCAAACAATCTAATGTTAATAGACAGGTTTTTTGTTATTGATTTTTAAATAAGATTTGTATTTTGTTATTTGTTTTGATTGCAGATGCCTCATCCACAAAGACTTCAAAGCCTATTGAGAAGAAGACCAAGAAGCCAAAGACCACACTTCCTCCTGTGCTGCCAACAGAGAGTAAGTAACAGTTGATTTCAACTGCTTCCTTTTCAGTGGAAACAAAAGAGTGCTTTGGGATTCTGTGGTCATTCCCTTCTGTTTGCAGGCATAGTATCAGAAACTTGTGCTGTTGCTTCAACCCTTGCACATAAATCACGTGAAATGAGTCTTTGCCTTGTGGGGATTAGAAGTGCTGAAACTGTGTTCACACCTTGCCCATTCTATTCTCAGTTTTCCATAATGGTGCAATAAACTTATGACACAGATTTATTTTTGGAATCCTCCCAAAAAGCATAGAAATTCTTGAGTAGTTTTCTTCAAGTCATGTTGTGTTACCTGTAGATAAGATACTGTCTTACCATTGGTAGGCAAGATATCTTGACTGAAATGTCCAGTAGCTTAATCTGTCTTTTTTTAACATGACAAGGGGAGTGGTTTAGTGAATTTTGCATTCCTTGTTTTAAATGCTTTACTTACTTTGCTTTTAATGCTTTCTGGAAGAGCAAATCAGCTATAAATGCCCATGTTTGCTACTCTGCATGCATACATATGATTAAGAGGAATCTTTAAACAGTAAAGTCAGCACATTAATGTTGGTTTAGAAATTCCTAATACCACTTTTGAAATTAAGTGTCCATGGGATCCAAATATCTTTTAGATCAAACACTGGACTTCGATGTTTTCTGTCTAAGATGTTGTCATGGGTTCAGCAGTAGCAGTCATTTTTTCTCCTTCTTAGTGGCTGGTGCAGCACTGTGTTTCTAACTTT
>WYDI02031981.1:0-18021 GCA_009867235.2 Psittacus erithacus | reverse complement strand
TCCCTTCCTGTTACCTTTAACATCCCTAGCCAAGTTTAATTCTAACTGGGCCTTAGCTTTCCTAACCTGGTCCCTAGTTTCCCAGACAACACCTTTGTATTCTTCCCAGGCTGCCTGTCTTTGCTTCCACCTTTTATAAGTCTCTTTTTCCTTCTAATTTTCCTCAGCAGCTACTTATCCATCCAAGGCGGATTCCTGGCCCTCCTGCTGCACTTCCTTCTAGTTGGGATGCAGCACTCCTGAGCTTGGAGCATCCTTGAGTATCAACCAGAAGTCTTGGGCTCACCTGCCCTCTAGGGCTTTATCCCATGGAACCTTACTAAGCAGGTTCCTGAAGAGGCCAAAGTCTGCTCTCTTGAAGGCCAGGGCAGTGAGCTTGCTGCACGCTCTTCTCACTGTCCTGAAGATCTCAAATTCATCCGTCTCATGATTGCTGCAACCAAGGCTGCCCTGAAGCATCACATTTCCAGCCAACCCTTCCCTGTTGGTGAGTACAAGGTCAAGCATGGCACCTCTCCTTGTTGGCTTCTCTATTACTTGCAGCAGAAAGTTGTCTTCCACAGAATCGAGGAACCTCCTGGATTGCCTGTGCTGGGCCGTACCGTTCCTCCGACAGATATCTGGGTTGTTGAAGTCCCCCATGAGAACAAGGGCCTGCGAGCTCTTGATCCTGTAAAGCTGCACACATAAGTCAGTTTCAGTGTGAGTATGTATATCTGTATGATTATGCCTGTGTCTTTTCAGGATTAGAAAGATAATGGT
Organism: Psittacus erithacus; assembly: GCA_009867235.2. Classification (NCBI taxonomy): domain Eukaryota; kingdom Metazoa; phylum Chordata; class Aves; order Psittaciformes; family Psittacidae; genus Psittacus; species Psittacus erithacus. Next base: position 17,259 of record WYDI02031981.1, on the reverse strand, counting down.
CAGATCAAAGTCCCCAAGGACACTTTTAGTTGGGAGAACTGGAATGTCTACTTCTAGAAATAAAAGCACAGACCCCAAAAATTAACATTACCACACAACCATTAAGGTTATGAAATGGCACAAGGATTTGCAGGAAAATTTAGGTGACATTGCCAACTGAAGTGTGAGAGAAGCCTCATTTCATGTATGGAAATACAAAAAAATCTACTCTTAATATAAATAAATAGGAATTTCAAGAGTTATATTTTAGTCCCTTATGGAACCAAAGGCAGAACTGTTATGCGGACTGAATGATGTGGGAGAATTATATCAAATGTGTCATAGAAAGAACAGATAGACTTATGAATGACAAATGGAGGTGAGTCATTAATTGAATGTTATAAAGTATAAAGAAGACTGATATCTTCAGATAAGTACTGATGGTTTATAGAGATAATACAGTTTAGGTTATGACTGATTTTAGGAGCACAGACATTTATTGGAATAGACATAGTGTAAAATGAAAACATGAAAGATGGGTATATTAAAATTGCGAGTTTTGGAAGGGAAATTTGAGGCTGAAGCAATGTGCCCTGGAAACCAGAAAAGTAACCTAAGTAACAGTTGCCGTTTTCATAGTGACCAGTACATAAAACAAAAATAGTTGAAATGCTAAATTGTACTGTGGTCACAGGATTTGTGTTTGTCCAAATCTTTTTCAGCCAGGCATGAGTAAATACCAGAATTAATGTTTATTTAAAGCTGTCCATATCTGAAGGAATGATTTACAAATAAATGTAATAATATTTAGGAAGGAATCAATTAACAAGAAATGTTTACTGTTTTAAAAAGTTTTCAGTAAATGGCTTTGTCGAATAACTTAATATCATACAATTATCAAGTTAACAGAAATAAACATTTCTCTAAAATTACTAGATAAATCTTTCCTTAAGAGGTATCAAATGGAAAGGAAAACTGAATTGCAGACCTGAGAAGAATGCTAAAAAAGACAAAAAGGATATTAAAAATGCAGAGAAAGATTATATAGATGTCTGAGAATAATGATAAAACAGATAAAAAGGATATTAGAAAGAGATAATTGAAATATATATGTGTATTAAGAGATGCTAACTAGATTTCTAAAAAGATTTTGAACACTGCAAATTGGAGATCAGTGAAGGAAAGAGTCGAAAATTTCAAGATGGAATAGATACAGTGTAAAAGAGAATAGGAAAAGAAATAACCCATTAAATTGACTTTTCTTCCATGGATTGCATAGCATTTATGAGAGAATAAGGAATCATGTAATCTGAGAATAGCTGAGTATCCAGAATCTTGAAGACTTTCAAAAAGTGTGAAGAAGTATCGCATTTGGGCAACCTACAACAAATCTTGACAAAAAACCCCACCTTATCTGACACTAACAAAAACTGGGACAAGATGCACATATATATATATATAAAAAATACATATATATATATGATGTAGCTGTAGTTAAAAAGGTGAATTCTCAAGATGACATCTTACTTCAGAGAAGATGAAGCTGGACTGACATTTATACAGTACTGTGTGAAGCAATAGGGGTTTTGTTGATAAAACTGTATTTTGCTCTAAATTAATGAAACCTTCGTGCTACAGTCTACTCAAAAATCCATCAAATACTTATGGAAAAAAAGGATTACGAATGGTCATCAGTATAAAGAAGTACTGCATCAGGAACAGAAATTGGTATCTTTAAGAAAAAGAAACAAATGAAAGACGATCATATATTTATGACTACTCTTAAAATTTATAATAAAATTGTTGGATTTATCTTAATCAAATTAAAAAAAAAAAAAAGAAAGAAAGGGGAAACCAATCAGAAAAAAGAAGGAAAATTACAATATCCTAAGAGTTTATTAATCATTATGGTTGAGATGAAAGTATACTGAAATGTATTTATCTTTATTCTAAGTTCCCCTTTAAATTCGTCTTGGCATTAGGCAATTTACATGTTATGGGAATTCATTTAAAGTTTTCTATGTTATATCTTTCAAGGTCTGGCCCATAAGCATCAATGCAAAAATTCAGGAAAGGCATCGAACTTCTTAGTCTCAGGGCAGACTTTCTGTACACTACACAAGGAAAATCGCAAACACATTTTCCTTGCCTTGTACATTGAATAAGGAGGGAAGAAACAAAAATCTAGCCGAATAGCACTGAAGACAAAGATACATCATAAGCCCTGTTTCCCTATTTTAATGAAGATTTTCAACCTGAAGTTTTCTGATGAATGTTGTTTCCATACCTTTTCTTCAGCCCAGAAAACAAAAGTCAGTGCTTTATTTCAGAAAATAGCTCCTAAAAGAGGTATACCTCTTGTACATTTTATATAAGGATTTGGGAGATGTTATGTCACCCTTCCCTTTTATCTTTCAAAAGAATGTTTTAATAACCAAAATATACTCTTTAAGTTGGATTATTTTTTTGTGGTTTCTGTTGAAGTTGATGCATAAAGGACAAAACAGAAAAGCTTGTAACTCTAGCTTAATAAGCCTTCAGTATCCGTTTACCTAAGAACAGGTAGTTACATGCAAGCTCTGATTCCATGTCTTGGTACCGTATAGAATTTTTTTCAGAAACACCCCTAGCCCCTTTGTAACACAAAACCCCCCACACCTATAGTCTTTAAATCAAGCACTAGAAATTTCATTGCCCAGCCAGCCACTGACGCTGTAACCATAAATCTTAGATTTTCATCTACATTCTTCTTTTAAATTTCATCTAGCTTCAACAGGAAATGTTTAAAGTTCCATCTGCCCTGAGACTTCAATTCCCAATAGTAAGGACACATTCTTTCACTGCGTGCCTTTTTTGGAAGAACCTTTTCTTAAAGAAGTGAACACCTATCTTGAATGCATTAACAGCATGCTCTCACTATTTTCTCCTGTAACTGGCAGAAGTAGTGGTTAATGTAGCTTGCTTGGGGCCTGATATGTTAGGCTGAAAGCAAATCTAACTCTGCTTGTTTATTTTAATAAATCCCTAATTAACAGAATAAACTGAAGTTCAGGCACAAGCAGCCATTTGTTACCTCAAGAGTAAGTAGTACTGTTCTGGGTTCAGCAGTAGCAGTCATTTTAATCCCTCTTAAGAGCTGGTGCAGTGTTGTGTTTTTGACTCAGCCTGAGAACACTGATAACACCTATGTTTTTAATTGCAGCTCTGCAATGTTTACTCTGACCAAGGCCTTTCTGAGCCTCATGCTTTTCCAGGGAGGAGGGGAAGCAGGGAGGAAGCAGAGAAAGGACACCTGATCCAAACTAGCCAAAGAGGTATTCCATACCACAGCATGTCATGCCCAGGATGTAAACTGGGATAGTCATCCAGAAGGGCAAGATCACTGCTCAGTCTGGCTGGGTATCGGTTGGTGGGTGGTGAGCGGTTGTATTCTCTTCCCTTGTTATTTCCCTTATCATTATTATTATTGGTGGTAGCAGCAGTGGTTTGTGTTATACCTTAGTTAGTGGACTGTTCTTATCTCAGCCCGTGGGGGTTACATTCTTTCCATCTCCTCCCCATCCCTCCGGGAGTGGGGAGGGGGGAGGACAGGTGGCGGGGAAAACGAGCAGGCTACGTGATTTTCTACTTTACGACTAAGCTTAAACCATGGCAGCTCTTTTTGGCATCCAACGTGGGGCACGAAGGGTTGAGATAACTACAGATCTGACCAGAGTGTGTCTAATTGTATTTGTGATAAGCATTCATTGTTTCGGATTAGTAGTCACTCGTCACAATGCTGATTTATTGGCTCTCAAAGTTGCTGTGGGAGTTACATTCTTTCCATTCTCCTCCCCATCCCTCTGGGAGTGGGGAGGGGGGGAGGACAGGTTGGGGGTGGGGAACGAGGAGGTTACATGGTTTTCTAATTTACGACTAAACTTAAACCATGACAGGAACTAAAGCTATCATCACAGAATGCTTGTGCCCATCAAGTAAACTTAACCAAAATGCTAGAACTGAAGTAATAATTTGCACATTCTTTATAGAATTTTTCTTTTTTTTTTATAATACCTCCTTTTTAAAAGACAAATTGTTGTAAATCTCTTCATAATAATTTCTTATTTTTTACCTCGTAGTAGCAGCAGTGGTTTGTGTTATACCTTAGTTACTGGACTTTTCTTATCTCAACAGTGGGAGTTACATTCTTTCGATTCTCTTCCCTGTCCCTCCGGGAGGAAGGGGGGGAAGTGAGCCAGCAACTGCGTGGTTCTCGGTTGGGTTGCCAGCTGGGCTTAAACCACGACAGCTCTTTTTGGCGCCCAGTGTGGGGCTACGGCAGTGGAGCTGGGGCCGGGCTGGGGCTGTCACTGCCGAGGGATACCTCCTGGGGCAGTTACCAGGACTGGGCTTAAACCACAACAAGTATGAACATGAATAAATGGATTGTCATTTACCTAAGAAATTTTAGTATTGAAAATTGAAGTAGCTATAAAATTTTAGAATTGGCACTGTGAAATGGCAAGAAAGAAAAACCATCTGAATATTGCCTGTAAAAGCTAAACTTTGCAACTTCACTTTCTCTGAACTTAGCTTTTAGCATAAAAATAATATTTAGCAATAGGAGGAATCACAACGTTTTGTAATAGCTGCACTACTTCATTCAGCTAGAATCTACCCTGTTTCTGCAGATAATTTCCTAGTTCTCACTGGGCATGCTTGAATGCTTGAAAAGAAATTTTGTGTTGCTTTCCTGTTTGTTTGTGTTGACTCTATATTTCCTGAGTTCCATGAATTTCCAATATATGTATCTTGAAATTTGTCTCTGCAAGCACTTTTACTGTGTAAAGCAGAATGTGAAGCATTTTAATGTTAAATGGAATCACATGGATAAATGACTATCAGATTAAATAACACACTCCAGTACACCGAAAAATTCAAAGTACCTTTATTTACCTTAATATCAGCCCTTAAATTCAAGTCTCTTCTTGAAAATCCATGTGTTAGGTATAAATTTCCAATACCATCACCCCTATCACCAAATTACACATAACCCCCTAACCCCACCCCCAACCCCCAAATTTAAATTATAATATTAAAAACTAAGGCATGATACAGACCTTGAAAACCTAGATTGTGCTGTACTTCAAATACTGTTTTGCAAACCAAAAAGGGAGACAAGAATAATAAATACTGTGTGTCTCAGAGAACTTATGTGAGGATTTGTAGCATTACTGCATATAATGCTTAGTATGATTTTTTCGATAGAAGTTCAGTATGGTATTACTGTAATATTCTATGTGATCACACACACTGAGAAGTTTTTTTCATGTATATTTGTTTTTAGATCCTATTTCGAAGTGAAATGGAGAACAGAGTTTGTCTTTTTTTTCTTGCTGAACTTTATAGACTTCACACTGTTTGTAGAAAGCATTGTATTTGAATTGTTGTTTGTTTTTTTTTTTTCATTCACATGTATAAGATTGCCTAAACGCCTTTCCTTCTTTTCCATGTCTTGATCATTTGTACTAGCAGAGTCCCAGCAGACAGCCATCCATCTGGAATTCAATGCTATGAAAGTAAAATAAGATTATTCAGATTTTCTTCTTGTTCCTTGTAGTGAATGTTTATACACATATGCAGAAAACACACAAAAAATTAGGATCACCTGCAGCTCTCCCTAAACCTAAAACTTCCTGCATATATTAGTCTTCATGACTTCGTTGAGGCACTTTCAGCGGTATGCAAAACATTCTCCAGAGGAAGAGAGAGGCAGACATACATACACACACACATATGAATCAGTTACTTACAAATGTGCACTAAAGATAACTAGTATTTAAAGAACTAGTAGTTAAACATTAGGATGCTTACTACCCTCTGTAAGATGGTTGAAGAGTCCTTGCCTGTGGTCAGGAATGAGTGAGAAGGGGAAGGGTAAGCCTCATCTGCCCTCAGGAAAGTTCCCAAGTGTTGCTTAATTGCTGTCTTTGATTTTCTTTTTTTTTTTAATTTATTTTAAATATGATTTTTTGGTCTTCCATATTGGTGTTTTTCCTTTTGAAACCTTGAACTACTATTGATGAGCGTCTCAGCAGTCATAGGTTTGTCTGTAACCTCAACTTTCTCTTCTTGCATGACTTAAAATTTCCTCACAGGTTATGTAGCAGGGTCATGTCAGAGCTTTGCCACTGGGCCATGTACAACTGAAATAGGTGAGTGGCAAACGGAGTGAAAACAGGGTTACAGAGAGTCCCAGACAAACAAAGGGCTTGACCTGAAGTTGCTATCATGTCTGATATTCAGGAAAATTGTAAGGATGGACATTTTAAAGCAAAACTGGTATGCAACATATGTGGTCTAACTCCAGGCAGAAGAGGCATTTGTGCAAATCTTCAGGTAGACAGCACTTAACAGGTGCATATCATGAACTTCAGGAAGGACTAAGTGTGTTATAAGTGACAGGGCAGAACACAGAAGAGTATGCTGGTGCACCAACAGTTGTTTGCCTGAGAGTGTCATCCTCAGCCAGCATCTGATGCAAGCTGCCTCTCTCCCATGTAAGGAGTTTCAACATGACCAGGAAAATTAGCAAGGGGTTATTAACAACAATACCCAATTTCTGTGCCTCTGATTAACCTGAGAAAGGATAGCAAACATATGAACATGACAGTATCTGCAGTTCAGTTATGTAGTGAATTTAAGCCTTCACTTTGATCAGGCAGATTTTGGATCCTGAGAACATTAATGAAAATCCCTATTCCACTCCTCTTTGCCTTTTTTTTTTTCCCCTGTATCTTTCAGCTTCTGCTTTGTCAATGAGCATTATCTTCCATTCTGAACTGAACAGACTGGTTTCTCCCCCAGATAATTCTTTTGCCTAGTAAATTTTTTTTTACAAAATATTTATCTGAAAAAAGAATCTTTACATTTTTGATCAAATTTTTTTAGAATCATGGACTGATTTAGGTTGAAACGGACCTTAATATAATCTATTTCCAACCTTCCTGCTATGGTCCCAGTAGGACCAAGTTGCTCAAGGCCTTGTCCAACCTGGTCTTGAACACTGCCACAGATGGTGCATTCACAACTTCCCTGGGCAGCCTGTTCAGAAGCTGTTTAATTTCTTTTTCAAAAATATTTCTTTCTGATTTTATTATACTAAGATTATTATAATTTTTTTAAAGTATACTGGGTCCTGTTTTGACTTGCTTTTGTGTCTTAGTCTCACTTTTATTTTTCTAAGATACAATGTGACTTTCTTTCCAAGGTTAATAGCACGCAAACTGAACTCTCTAAAGCAGAAATATCAAGACTCAGGTTTTTTGGGTTTTTTTGGTTTTTTTTTCTTTTTTAAATTGCTTCCTTGACCCTTTGGGTCCAGTTATTCCATCAGAAAGAAAATAATATTTTCTGAATTGATCTTGTTTTGTCCCCTCCCCAAGCCCTCAAAAAAAGAATATGTAAATCGTATTTATGGTGTTCACAGTAGATTTTCACATTCTTCCTCAGCAAGCACTTATTTTTTATCATATACAACATTTGAGAAATTCATCCATTGAGGTAGCCACTCCAGTTTTAGAACATGATTTATGCCACTGATGTTGTGTGATAATTCTCATATCACTCTTTCCCAAGAGGATCCATGAATGGATTTCATCAGTCCCCATGGACTTGTGCACATTCAGGTTCTCAAGATGATCTCAAATCTGATCCTCTCCTACAGCGGGCCTAGGGTCTTCATTCTCACAGTCCCTGCATCTGTCTTCCAAGACTTGGGTGGTGTGGTCAGAGCACTTGCCAGTGAAGACTGAGGCAAAGAAATCATTGAGAACCTCAGCCTTCTCCAAATCTAGGGTAGCCAGTTCCCCTGACAGCTTCCAGAGGGGGCCTACGTTGTCCCTAGTATGTCGTTTATTTGCTACATGCCTATAGAATCCCTTCCTGTTATCTTTAACATCCCTAGCCAAGTTTAATTCTAACTGGGCCTTAGCTTTCCTAACCTGGTCCCTAGTTTCCCAGACAACACCTTTGTATTCTTCCCAGGCTGCCTGTCTTTGCTTCCACCTTTTATAAGTCTCTTTTTCCTTCTAATTTTCCTCAGCAGCTACTTATCCATCCAAGGCGGATTCCTGGCCCTCCTGCTGCACTTCCTTCTAGTTGGGATGCAGCACTCCTGAGCTTGGAGCATCCTTGAGTATCAACCAGAAGTCTTGGGCCCACCTGCCCTCTAGGGCTTTATCCCATGGAACCTTACTAAGCAGGTTCCTGAAGAGGCCTTGGGTGACATGGTTTAGTGTGTGGTGTCCTTGCCCATGTCAGCAGGATTGGAGCTAGATGATATTGAGGTCCTTTCCACCCCTAACTATTCTATGATTCTATTATTATTACTACTATTACTATTGCTATTATTATTACCAATCTTATATACATTTTAATTATTAAACTGTTCTTATCTCAAGCTATCAGGTTTTTACCATTTTTTCAATTCTTCTCCCCATCCCACTCAGGTGAGGGGGAGTGAGCAAATAGCTGTGTGGTAATTAATTGTCAGCTGGGCTTAAACCATGACAGGAGGTTGAGATCCTTTTATAGTCATACCACAAAGCAGATTCAGCAAAACTGAATTGTAACAAATCACATCCCTTCAATTCTTAATATATAACTTTTTTATTTGTAACAATCCATTACTGCGTGCTTCCCTGATATGGTTTATACCACTTGCTTACCTTGTCCATTGTTTTATTTAAGTGTGTAGAGCAGCTTGTAGGAAAGAATCCTCATTAGATGCAAATCTAGTTTGATTCCAAAGGAGGTACCTCATATTACATCTGCCTTCATTGTAGCTCATTATGTTCCTTTTCATACATACTTTTCCTTATTTATAGCAGGACAATAAGTTATAATTTACATTTAATATTAAATTTTATCCTGAAATGACTAGCTTTATGTTTTCTATTTTAGCATTTGTCTTTAACCCCTTTCACAGCTGTCCAGACTTTTATAGACCCTGGTAGCAATTCTAAGAGGGATATTCCAGGTACAGCAAGATGCAGCTGAAGTGTTTTACAAGTTAGATAGAGATTTCTCTCTTCCTCCAGGCATCTAACTTTCACAGCACTGGGCTTTAATGTTAAGAGTCAATTGCATTCCTTTGACTATCTTACTGTATCTTATACTATACAAGCCCTACTGTATACCTTGCGTTCTTATTGTATACCCTGATAGGGGTCATGACCGTACCTTTATTCTTCCCTGTCATTTTCATCATCCAGAACATTTATGTATGTGATTTATCAAGTATGTTTATGGTATTAATGGCGAAAGCATGTTATCATCTTCTGCTTTTAATTACGATAGCTTGCTGCTGTATTAAACTACTACTTTTACCTAAGGTTCATATCTATGTATTCTTTCTTGTGAGTAGCTTAAAGAAAATTTTTCTGTTTGAAAATGGCATAAAGATTGTTCGAAGTGCATAAAAATATTTTGAGTGAAGATGACCATCAATATATAGTAAAACGTAGTCATTGCTTTTACCGAACATACAGACTTGGATGACAAGAAGAAAGGGTCACATTGTTACCTCACGAATTACTCAGAACTATACAAAATGTTAACACTGGACAAATTCTAGTTTTCTTTAACTGCAACAAAAAAATTGTTCTGCAATATTCAGAAGCATTTGGAACGTGTTTCATTTCAACCACCTATTTTCTTGCCACTGCGCAGCTCATTTAAGATACTTTTGATATTGCTGCATTGCACCCTGGTAGATTTTCTTCATACAGGCATCTTAAGAGTATAGGAGCAACACAACTCACTTTATGATATACTCGTAAAGGCACCTGTAAGGACTCGTTTTAACTTCTAAAAACTTTAAAGATGTGTAGGTATGTTATCTGTGGAACAAGACCAATATTCCCTTTCTTAGCCATTGACAAAATCATAAAGATTATAAATCTATTAAAAAGCATTCTACCCTGCCAGGTGTGGATGAAGCATACTTTTATAGGATCTTGTTTGGCAGCTGTCTTTCAGGTACGAAATCCCTTGGTAACTTGCAACTTTTGTGTGGTGGAAAGAGCATCCTACTTCTCTGGCCATCCTTTTCGTATTGCATGCTGAGGCTATTTCAGGAGGGCACCAAAGTTCATGGTTTTATCCTACCATTGTTTTTTGACTACTACACTTCTTTACATGGATTTTTTTATCATGAATTAGGAGACCAAACTTCTGCTGAAGCCTGCCTCATCAGCAAACTAAGAGAAAAGACTATTGTAAAAGTAGGAAAAAAAAAAAAAATTTAAATAAAATCAGCTAGCGAAGTGTCCATCTGGAGTTTTACCTTTGGTCAATTGTAAAAAAGACCTCAGAATTTTTTTTGGAACGATTTGTTAAATCATAAATAGAATATTGATTTTTTTAAACTGTTTATAACTAGTAATTAAATAACTATGTATATGTTGTTAGTCACTTCTTTTTGTTTGATTTCTTAACTACATTGTTGAACTGATCACAAATCATCCTACGTATTGTGTACCTGTTTTTTAATGAATATTTAAATTGCAAAAAAGGCTGTATAATTTTACAGGCTTTTGTCCTGGATGGAAAGCAAGGCTCATAGTTTTAAAATAATATATCTTGGCAATCCTTTCTTTCAAAAAAAAAGAAAAATTTTTAAAATCTTTCAACTGATATTGCATGACTACTCAAATTGCTTATAGCCTTTCATTTTCTCTCTTTTGTGAAAATTACTATATACAGAACACTCTTTACCTTTTTGATTCAGTAGTAGAGACTTTCACACTTGAGCTGTTTCTTCAGAAGTTTCAAATACAGTGATTGTTTATGAAAAGTGTACTGTGGAAATCAATTATCCCCTCCAAATATTTCAAAGGAAGTATCTGTCCTTTGTGTACATGTTTGTTGTAAGTCCTCACTGGAAACCAGTGGAAGTTCAGCCATAACACAGTTATCATCTTCACATACAGTTATATACTTATATTAATGCCTTAGTGGATACACTCATATTACAGTTTAATTTTTCACAGAAATCTAAATTTGTTCCTGGACTATGCATTTTTCTATCATATTAGATAATCACTCTGGGCAGAAATCCAATTTTAACTCAATCAACAATATTATGAGGAAGGTTACATAAAATAACTTGCACAGTTTTTAGTATGTCACTGAGTATGTAAGTAGCCTGTTTATTCAGTCATTGCTGGAAACATAGTCTGGCATGAGACTGAAACTCTTACTAATGATTTCTACCTGGAGTACATTTTACCCTTTTGAGAAAAGTCGTTGCCTTTTTTTTTTTTTTTTTAGTATGGAATATAGTGAATTTTTTCTGTTTAACCTGGAAATTTCTATTTCTAACTCTGAGCCCCAAGACAAAGCAGCATTCAGTGCACCATGGAATAGATATGCCATTTATATTCCTAGAAGAAGCTATATTGCTGAAGAAATCGTATACATTACAGCTGAAAATTACTTATTTCTCTGTTTTATTCTGCTGATACAAGATTGTTCTCTACATTATATCCCTGTGTGCTTATTTGGTTTTAAACCTATGGAAAATATTGGACTTCACCATCTCTTCGTATACATACACCTGATGTATATGTTTATACCAACTGTACCCCAATGATGTTCAGCTTTTATTTTTTTTCAATAGTTATTTCTCATTATTAATCCTAATGAGTTTGAGTGCTAATTAGTTTTTAATTTTTCTTTGCTTACACATTGTAAAAAAATAGTTGTACTGCACTGACACATAAAATGCTTATTCTGAAGCAAGCCTGTGGTTCAGTGAGATTCATTCTTCAATAATGTTCACTACCAGAAGCCTTAGAAAAAGATGTAAAAGTGTGATTGCCTTGTACCATGAAGCAACATGATTAGACTGATAGGAACTTTATGCCTGAACCTAGCCAAGTGGGGATTTAGAATAAAGCTGCTGTATTGCTTCTCAGGTTCAGGTGACACAAATATCCAGATAGAAATGAAATAGTATCATGGATCCTGAATGATATAGACTCATAGCAGATTTCTATTGCCTGACAGAGCAATTTAATAGTAGTGTTGGTATAGTTCCTTCTCTAACCCGTCCCAGGCTCATGGTCTTTCTGTTAAAATGAGCTTTGTAGTTTCTTAAGCCAGCTTTCTCTAGTCTTTGGTACACTTTTCAGTGATATCTGACAGCAATTTAGTACCAAAGTTTAAGTATTGTGTGCTGGCCCTATACAGAATTATTGTGGCTGCAGTTTTCAGATTTTATTTCTTTTTCTAGCACTTATGAGACCAGCAACATTTACTACTTTTCAAGAAGAAAAACATAACTTAGTAGCAAAAAATATTTCACTTTTGTCATAGTCTTGTTCTCTGAAATGTTTCCTTTCTAGGAAGTCCTCCTTTTTATCATCATCTCATGATAAAGTGGAAGTTCTAAGTATCCTTACTTGATCCAAAGTCATATGCCTGCAGCAGGATGAAAATAAAGTATAGGATAAAGCAGTGAGACTTCATTATGAAAGAGGCTGGTGGAAGCATGGATGGTAGCTGTGTTCCTTCTTCCTCTTTAGTAGGAATGTAGAGAGTACTGCTCCCTTTGCTTTACTACAGATACTGGGTGTGACCTATGTGGTTCTCTCAAATCATGTCTTAAACATGAAAACTGGAAGAAAGCTAAGTAGGAATTAATATATGGCAAGGGAGAGCAAGAAATACTTTTCTGTATCTCTCTGTAGATATACAAATGTGGTAATATTGTGGGCTGACCCTGGCTAGCAACTAAACTCCCACACAGCTGCTCACTTACTCTCCCTCCACAGTGGGATGGAGGAGAGAATCCGAGCAGCAGAAGTGAGAAAACTTGTGGGTTGAGATAAGGACAGTTTAATAAATGAAGCAATGTATGTGCAAATAAAACAAAATGAGGATTTTTTTCACTATTTCCCATCTGCAGGCAGGTGTTTAGTCACTTTCTGGAAAGCAGACCTCCAGCACAGTTACTTGCAAAAACAAACACCACAACCACCAATGCTCCCACTTCCAGCTTCTTTCTTTATGCTTTTATTGCTGAGCGTGGCATCATATGTAATATCCCTTTCTTTGATTCAGGTCAGCTGTCCCAAATGTACCCCTCCCATTTTCTTTCTCATCCTACTTTTTGAGGGGATGGGGGCATGCGAAGTGTGAGAAAAAGAGAAAGCCATGACACTGTGCAAGCACTGCTCAGCAGTGGCCAAAACGCTTGCGTTTACCAATGTTGTTTTAGCCACAAATGCAAAGCAGAGCACCATACAGGCTGCTGTAATGAAAGTTGACTTCATCCCAGCCAGACCAAGTACATATCCATTCTGGTAAAGCTTTCTTGGGTTGTATGTATTGGGCAATGCATTTTCTGACAGGGAAGAAGGAGTTACTGGTACTCTCATGTAAAGAATATTTTCCACTCATTCTCAGATGATAGGAAGCCAAGATGAGAGGGAATTAATATTTTTTACATCTGAAAATGTTTTCAGTGAAAGTTACAAAGAAGTGTGACATGGGATAGTAAATATAGGCAGGCTTCTGCTGTTGTCATAACAACCAGTGTAAAAGCCCGCTCTTTACAGAAAGGCTGGAGGCACTAAAGAAAACTGGATAAAAGTTGTTACAGGAAGGAAAGCAGGGAAAGGGAGAAGGGGGAAAAAAAGGAAGTGGAAGTTTTGCTGATATAAAGTCAAATTCTGTTATATTTTGCTTAGCCTTGAGACTGAGGCCGCATTCAGGTTAGACGGAATACTTGTATATTCTCGCTCAGGTTTTAGTATGTGCATAGTGATTCTGATTATGTTCTCATTTTTGGCCTCTACTTGATATCACAGGCATTTCCTTTAGATAATGAACTACTTCATAGCATATCATAGCAGATCACTGAGACAGAGCTGAGGGCAGTTCCTCTACCTCCTTGATAACCAGGCGGGACCCATGTGGAATGCCACAGTGGAAGTAATTGTCATTGCTGAGACTGCAGATTGATACTTTTTGGCCACAGAAGTTGATTTTGTAGACTGAAATAAGATGTCCATTTGTACCAGGAACTGTCAAATACTCAGGCATGAAGAATAATATCAATGTAGGTGATTTTGGCATGTCTGAATATTTTGAACTGACAGATAAGGTCCTAGAATACCTTACAATACTGGCAACTACTGGTCTTCATGACTGGAATATGCCTGTCATTCATGATCTGCTGGGATCTAGTGGGTCATAGTGCTTGGGAACATATCCATTACTGGTGTCACAGTGAAGATGGACATACTCTTTTACCAGAATTCTGCAATCAGAAATTACAAGTTGTAATTCACAGCTTATAATTTCCAATAGATAGGCAAGAAGATGGCAATATAGCCTTGCAAGAAGACAGCTGTGAGAGCAGATTGACAAGTACCTGATGCACAGATAGCTGTGTGTCTGATCTGTAGAATGCAAAACAGGAAGCTTCCCATGACCTGAAATGATCAAGACAGGAACTCATAATTTACATGCCCAGAACTGTTCCTTGCAGAGGGCTCTGAAGGCTATTTCATATCTAGAAATAATACACTAGAAATTATCCATGCTAGCTGATATCTAGAGTGAGATGTGGTCCTGATAAAAACCTGTGGCATACTCCTTTTATCTTGCCTGAGGCAGGTGGCTTCTGTTACTCAGATGTGCTCTTGAAAAAGCTTGTGCAGTGCTGTGAGTAGTATGCCCTTGTGATAAATTATCCAGCCCCTCACTGTTGCTGGAGACAGCTTTCCTACTGCTTAAGAGCTTTCAGGAGCTTGCAGCCTATAAGAGCATATTACAGCTCATAGAAGCAGTGAAATCACTGCTGAGGAGCAAAGAAAGGGTTGGTCCCTTAGGTGGATTAAGAAGTAATGATAGATGTTGATCAAAGCAGGGCAGAAATCCTTCCATAGCTTCATTGGGGTTTGATGCATTTATGGTTCCTGTGAGGTAGATGAGGCCTAGGAAGGACTTCGAAGCACTGTAAAGGCCTTCTGGAATAGATGGCAGGGGGTATGTTGTAGGGCTAAGAATGAGAATCTTTGGTATACATCTGAGGATGATATGTGGTATGCTAAGAATACTAAATGTGAAATGTTTATATCAGCTTTACACATCCAAATTCCTTTTTATGTGACCGTTATTTTTTGTATTATATGTTTACATATTTGTTGTACTTTTTTGTGGGCTACTTCTAGAAAGAGCCAGTGGTCTGTAAAGCAATAGAATCATCTCAGTATAATGTGTGTGATTATTCAGGCCTCTGCAGGAACTGTTTGCCACCTTATAGCATTCAAACTTGTGTCTAGTTTCCTAGGATTTACTGTAACCTTTTTTGATCGTTGCTTTCTAAGCATGTACTGTGACTATTTTCCTCTAGAATATTTTAGACTGAAACGTTTTATGCGCTGTAAAGAGTTTTTACTCCTCTTTCTCTCCCTTTATTATTTCTGCGTATTTCAGTGGTTCTACCAATTACTTTTGTTCCAAAATCATGAAGGAATGAACTTAGTAAAAACAGGTACGTAAAAAAAATCAGTGCCTTTTGACTATAACTGAACTATTGCTCCCAATTCAAAGCATCATAGTCCTTCAACTCAATACTTTAAATTGGTCTTTTGGGATTTTGAGAGGGAGGATGTGCAGATGTTTAGTGGTAACTTAAGGTATGCCTTTCTTACAAGAAATTTTGTGCAAGTAGTGTATTTTGGCCAAGATTATAAGAGCTAACTGTGTGAGAAAGGGTTAGGCTGAAAACAGACATTTAGTCTGAAAAGAGAAATTTGTTTTTGTAATCTCTGTGTGGGAGTTTTATACTCACACAATATCTACTGCATTTGCTGTACTCAATGACTTTGTAATCAAATCTGAAAAGCATTCAGCTCTATTCCCTGTTCATGATGAACCGGAGCATATGTCTTCTTCTTTGTTAATCTTTTGACAGAAATGTAATTTCAGATATGTCACTCATTGTATTTAACATACCACATTTCCTTCATTATCATTCCCAAAATAAATTAGGCTCTGTGCTCGAGCAATTAGTATCAATTGCTCTGTGTTTGTGCATATGTGAATAACTTTTATATTTAACTTCATACACTGTGTTAAATCAGACTTATGTTGCCTATCACAGGAAATTTTTAATCCCTCGCATTTCTGTAACGCAGTAACTTAGAATATGTGAGTTTCTTGAAGATCTCTAGTGGCACATGCAATTTTTACTCTTTTATTCTTCTTAAAGAGAGGAATATTATAGAATCATAGAATAGTTAGGGTTGGAAAGCACCTTAAGATCATCTAGTTCCAACTCCCCTGCCATGGGCAGGGACACCATACATTAAACCATGCCACCCAAGGCTCTGTCCAACCTGGCCTTGAACACCGCCAGGGATGAAGATTGTCAAGAAAAAAAATTGTCATCTCATGTTTATACAAAAAAAATACAGAAAATAATTCTAGCTACTATCAGTATTATAGTTAAAAGAATTACAAATTCCTGAATTACAGCTGACATTTTATAGAAAGAAAAAATTGAAATTTTCATTATGAACTCCTTCTTTACCTCTTTATGACATGAATCTTGCTATTAATGTTCTTCTGCTAACATATAATAGTCTTTTAATGTGAAAAGCTAGTAGGACTTAGGCTAAACCTAAAATGATGCACCCAGTATCAGTCCTGTAGAAGTCCTGTCTGTAGGATGCTCTGTATGTGGATTCAAGAGGAAACTGAACAGAAATGCAGGAAGTACATCTGCTGCAAACAGTTATAGATTAGGAGAGACTTAGGTTGTAGTGTCATGGGTAACTCCTATGTTCTTACTTTTCCACAGACACCAGTTAAATGACACTGCTGGAAAGACAGTTCCAGGGTAGACGGACATTTGGATTAATCTAATCTATCTGTTCTTATGATGTTTTTGTTATTCATAAGTTCCAAGATAGATCTTGGGAAGAAAAAAAAAAAAAAGGAGAGGATAAACTTTCTTGAAATGTACACTAGGAGGTAAAAAATAAGAATTATTATGAAGAGATTTACAACAATTTGTCTTTTAAAAAGGAGGCATTATAAAAAAAAAGAAAAATTCTATGAAGAATAGGTAAATTATTACTTCAGTTCGAACATTTTGGTTACGTTTACTTGATGGGCACAAGCATTCTGTGATGATAGCTTTAGTTACTGTCATGGTTTAAGCTTAGTCATAAATTAGAAAACCATGTAACCTCCTCGTTCCCCACCCCCAACCTGTCCTCC
>WYDI02031978.1:0-11654 GCA_009867235.2 Psittacus erithacus | reverse complement strand
TGGTGAGCATGAGGTCAAGCATGGCACCTCTCCTTGTCAGCTCCTCTATTACTTGCAGAAGGAAGTTGTCTTCCACATGATCAAGGAACCTCCTGGATTGCTTGTGCTGGGCTGTACCGTCCCTCCAACAGATATCAGGGTGGTTGAAGTCCCCTATGAGAACAAGTCCCCTGTGAGTGTGAGGCTGTTCCTATCTGTCTATAGAGTGCTTCATCCCCAGAGTCCTCTTGATCAGGTGGTCTGTAACAGATCCCCACAGTAATGTCTCCCATTGCTGTTCTCCCTTTAACCATGACCAACAAACTCTCTATTGACTGCCCATCTGTCCCCAGACAGAGTTCCATACTCTCCAGCCTATCCCTGACATAAATAGCAACTCCTTCTCCCTGCCAGCCAGGCCTGTCTTTTCTAAAGAGCCTATAGCCTTCCATTCCAACACTCCAGTCATAGGAGCCATCCCACCATGTTTCTGTGATGCCTACTATATCATACCCCCGTAGACGTGCACACATCTCTAATTCCTCTTATTTGTTCTCCATGCTACATCTCCTGAGAATTTTCAAACCCTAAGCAAGGTGAAAAGTCTAGTGGATCTTGTTGAACAAAGATCTGCCTGGATCCATTCTAAATGTAAATCTTCATGATTTGAACTGTTTGAAAATTGGGCTTTTCTCTCCTTGGAGACATCTGAACTTCTGGTGAAAAATCAAACCCTCATTTTTTTTTTATACCAAGCTTTAGTATTTGTATTGGGGATTGTTATCCTGATGTCTCAGAGGATTTTCATTTTAGTGTCTCATGCCTCCATTTAACTATATTGTTTATGCCTCCCCCCACCAATTTGCATGTTCCAGAAGGCATCCCAATCTTTCCTTAAAGCATCTAGTACCCACTGAAGGTATGGGGTAATTTATCTCTAACTGCTGTGAAATTATCCAAGTGACATGTCTGAATCAAAATATTTTTATTTCCAAGGTGTCGTTTTGACAGGAAAATGTGGAAAGCAGACACTTATATTTAGTTGAACTGACAGTTCCTTGTCAAACAGGTTTTGTGGAAAAGCACATAGGTGTTGCTGCTGGCAACATGCTTGCTAAGCTCCTGGTTGGAAAGGGGAAGGCTCAGACTGCATTTGTAGTGGCAGTAGATACTAATAATTTTGTGTGAAGAATTGACACAGGAAAGAAATCAAACCTGGGTTGTCGTCCTGTTCAGGGTAGAGGTGGAGCTACCAACATACAGTTTTCCTTGTCTACTTAGTTCAGTGGAAATGCCACTAAAATTGAGTCATAGCTCAGCACTATGATATGTAAGTTCTCTGCCTTTAAGTATAGTGTTATTAGGGAATCTATAAAGTGTTGGCAAAAGTGAATACTGAATTAGTGATGCTATATAATGAAATTGTATTTCAGAAAGGACTGACTTTTGCACTTTTAATTTGGTAGTGTTTCTGAAAGAATGAAATTTCTAACTGGGTGTGTTGTAGAATATAAAAATAGAATTTATATATTATGTATTATATGTTATTATATAAAACATAGAATTATAAAATTAGACACATTTCAAGTACACAGGAAGGAAACTTAAAAAAACCCAACAGTTGACTCCTGGTTTAGACACTTGTCCAACAAGTATTTCAATGACAGTTTCTTTACAGTTTCCTGTGACTTTATATTAAATTATTGGTTTGCCATTATGAGTGTAAAAGTGCCCTAAAACCAATAATTCCATGTTAGTTACAAAAAAGCATACAATGGAAGTTGTGATTTAACACTCATGAGCTATTCGAAAGGTTGTGGAAATTGAACTGAATATCTTTTTCAATCAAATTGAATTTTTCCTTTGATTGTAAAGTTCTCATTCTCTAACTACATGAAGCTCAGCTCTGATATGAGATGCTTTTGAGCCACTTTTTGGATTTAGTCTATCTCTGATGCTATCTGACAGAATTTTTTCCTTTTTTTCTTTCTTTTTTTTTTTTTTTCAGTTTTTTACTTTTTTTTCTTTATTTTGCTCTTTCTTTCTCTTCTTTTTTTCCGATGAGGGCTGGGAAGAAGGACAATACAATGTGATTGGTTAGTTTACTGTAGCCATAATAGTGTGAGAGCTCTATTAAATTTAATTAAGCAGGTTTAATGACCAAAATGTAAATCCTGTACCAGTTTATTATGAAGTTCAAGCCTTGATGTGATTATTTTTACTGATTAATTCATGGCTGCTACAAGCCCTCAGTCTGCTTGAATATGCAGTCAATGGGGCAAATTATCTTGATTATAAAAACCCCTCTACAGCGAAAAATACCAGTATTTGCAGACCCTGCACTGAGTTTCAGTAGTGCACTTGTAGTCAGGTCCTGACTCATTCGTACAAAAAGAGCTTGAATGATCCAGTGAGGAGGAGAAAAGCACTGTGTAAGTCCTGGCTGCATGGCGCGCTCTTTATGGTGTGTGTGTGTGTATGTAATAAGAGAAATTCAATTACTTGGTGATGTAGTCAGTTTACCATTCTAAAGAGTCTAAAACAAAGAAGTCAAAATTTTAAGGAATAATAAAGCCCAAAGCAACATTCAGTCTCAAATAATTATTTTTCTCATTAACTCTTATTGAGTTCTGCAAATGGTATTAACATGCTGATATGGTAATGCTGTGAATATATTCCATTACCAAGATATACCTGCTAAGAACATTAACACATTCTTGCTTCTAAGTAGTCCATTACAATTTCCCTTGCTTTCCTGTTAAATTCTCAAGAAAAAGAAAAAAGAGCAATTAAATATTTGCTGATTATTTGATATTTAAATGATTTATAACAAATTATTTGAAAAGATCCACACTTTTTCTAGCACTGTGGGTGCCTTTTTTCTATTTTGTTTGCCTGGTTAAAGTAAAAAGCAAGCTGCATTTCATGTTTTCAGAAACATTTGGAAATCAGAGCTCTGTATTTGCTGAAGGTCCCAAAGGGTGCAGAAGTAATGAGTGAGAGAGATATTCATGGTGCTTTATCACACTCACAGCATTTTCACATGGGTTGTCCAAAGGCTATAGGACAGGGCAATGCTGAGCTGGGAAGCTACAGGCCAGGAGAGGTATCACAGCATTTGCAGTCCTAGAGAACAGATCACCCTATAAGCATAAACACAGACAAAAAGCTCCCTCCATCTTTGATGTCTCTGGGTTGGGTTTGGTTCTGTTTGCCCAGCTTCAGTGTGGCTCTAGGCCAGCTTCAGTGTGACTCATCAATGCCAGTTCAGTAAATCTCACACTTCTGGCACTGTTACTTAGGTCAGACAGGAGCATAATCTGATGTCTTAGAGCTACAAAATTGGGTTAGCAATCTTCCTAGAACAGGCTGTAAGCCTTTTTATATATCTGAAGCTGTTCTGTTTCTGATCAGATAAAGAAAGCTAATGTGGAAACAACCCCTGAGGTGAAATAATATACCTTTGACTTCCAAAGCTATGCTTAAAACTGTGGCATTTAGATTAGAAAGATTCTGGTCTTACAGTGTTTCTATAGTCCTAACAAAAATAAGAAAGCTGTACATTTGCTTATACATGTACACTGGTGGATCACTTGAGATAGGAAACTGATTCAACCCCTATTATACCTACAGAAAAATTTCTGATCCAAGTAGATCTTGTTTTGTGCAAGATTTCAACTGGTTATTTATCAGATTGCATTTGACTTTTTTACAATATAAGTAAGCGAACTGAAAAAAACCCCCAATGTTTGTCCACATTTCTGGCATTTTTTCTTGGCCTTGCAAAATCTGTCAGAGAGCTCTTTTTGCTGATAATTTTTCTGGCAGGCAGAATTTAACTGTCATCAACTTTGGGTAACAGAACTTTGAGATCTCTACTCTTTGAGTAGAATTTGCTAACATTTTTCAAATTTCAAAATTCAGTAATAATGTGAGGTTAGTGAATACTTTCAGAAAGAAAGGTAAAAGAGGAAAAGATGATTTTTTCTCTTGAATTTTTATTTGCAGCACTACAGCAAGTGTCAACATATCCTCTTTCAGCTATTCCGAGTCAGATCCAAATGCTTAGGACAGCGAGTGAATCCAAACTCTTCCAAAGGCTATGAATTTTAGTGCAAATGTGAATTATATGTAATGGAGTTGGCTCCAAGGGAGCTGTAAAATTCTCTCTTATGAGACAAAGCTGGTGCTGATCTGTCTTTGACTATAACTTCAATAGCAGGGTACAGCCTACTAGCTTCAGTCAAACAGTGATCTTGTATCTGGGAAATAAAGGGTGCATTGTCAGTTTGAGGCAAGAGGTTTCAGTTGTTCACCTGCCATCAGGAGATGTAAGCTAAATCAGAAGCACCTCCAGTTTGAATATACTTCTGAAATTCATCTCAGAATATTGAAAATATGTCACTTTTTTCAGACCCTGTCTCTGGTCAGTTATTTCCATTTGTAATGTCACACATGGAAGCAGGAAGTTGGCTGTTCCATTTGTAAAGAAACAGCTAGATTACAAATGTTCAGTTTTTACCTTTCTTTAGATAAATGCTCAGAATATAAAAAAGTCTTTGGCAGGTAAGAGACAGTGCATGAAATTTTAAGCCAGTGGGACCTATGAGAACATCTGATTTTATTATCTGCGTGATACAGTTCAAAAAAAATCATGCAGTAATTTGGACTTTTGAAACAGTTTCATGATAAAGATAGAAATTGGTAGTAGAAACAGCATGGATTTTATTGCATCTAGCTAAATGGACTTCCTATTTGCTAAAGTTCATAGAGCTTAAGAGCAAAAGGGACTCCTGGGACTGTGTGGGTCAAATTGAGTTCCTTTAGGTAGCCAGTTATGTTTTTCATGCAGGCACCTTCAATGCATCAAAAATATAACAGTCTTTTTACTAAAGATTGCTTTCCAGAAAGATATCAGATCTTTATCTGAATTTGCTGTTTTGTCATCACTTCCTTTGGTAATTTGATTCAGTGGGTTTTTTTGTGTCTCATTAATTAAATTATGCCTGTGCAATTTTTAGTTGGGTATTGGAGTGGGGGTAGGGATGGGAATGACTCAGACTTTCGCTGTGAAGCTGCACCCTTCTGTTTAATGTAATTCAAGGTTTATTAGGTCAAAACCAAAAAAATTCTACAATCTACTGGATAACGAAGGTCTGTAAAAATTAAGGTTTGGGACAAAAGGACTTTTATTCCTGTTCTAACATCTGAGTGAGGTTTTTGTGCCATGCTGTCTAAAAATTTATAACAACTGAATTGAGGAGTCTTCAGATTAAGGTTTAATTTAGGCTGCATAGTCCTATTCAGCCTTTCTCTCACTGTCTTAAAACTCTTTTTTTTTTTACATATATAAAAAATTAATATATACATAATAGACACACACATGCACATTTATATATATATTTGAGTTGAGCAGTTTCAGGAAGAGGATGTGGCTGCATCCTGACGAGCCTCCTGGGGAATGAGAAATATTGATTTGGGAAGCCACAATTCCTCTGGCACCTGGAAAGTTTTAATGTCAAAACCAAAGATTGTAGAGGCTTAGATGATCAGTGACAAGGGAATTGGTGAAGCAGTTTTGGAATTAGGGCAGCATGGTGGGAATTAGGTTGGATTTAGGCAACCATCTCCTTCATGTACCTGTAGGCTTTTTCTGAGTAAAGTTATATAGCTATTGGTGAGGAATTTAAATGCCAAATTCCCCTGATTTTTAATAATAAGAAAAAGGAACAAATAATGCACATGTTTCAGGGCATATCAATCTGCTAAAAGGCTTTGGAAGAACTCTGAGGCCTATTTAAAATTATCTACTGTCACAATTTAAATCTGCAGACCGGATTATCACATGTATATTTGTGGTAAGATTTCTTTATATGCATTCATGTATAGCTGCTTAATATGAACACATAAATCTGTGCTGGATGCATGAGCAGGTACAGAAACAATTCCAAGCCAGTAAATTGTTTTCCTAAAAATTGACCCCCACATATTTCAATTTTAATGCAGTGAAGACCTAATTCAGACTTATGTCTGTCAATGGAAAGATTCTCATGGGCTTAAATGAGGTTTTAATGGGACTTCCAAATGCCTGGGGGAAAAGTGCTTTAATTTGGTAAGGAAATTTCAGCATTGAGGATTTACTTAACCACAGGAATTTTATCTTCGCTCAGACTCATTACATTGTTCTGTCAGTAATAATCACAGTGTAAAGTAATTGAATCTGTATGAGTCTGTGTCTAGTCCAAAATGTGCGTGCAGGACTTTTTCTTTTGGTTTGATTTGGCTCCCATTGCAAGACACAGTGAGCAGTTTTATTGTGCTATTTGTCAAGAGTGTGATGAATTGCTATTACTTAACATGTGAACTGTGCCATACTGAAAATGAATGTGGGGAGGAGCAAGTGCGCATATCAGATTACATGCTCTATTATGTAAATTACAGGCGGTAGGTGGCAAGAGTCCTACAAAATGGATGGGTTGGCTATAATCGTGCCAGTACTTCTTTGTAATGCATACCAAGAAGAATCATGCATAGAACTGGAAGTTCTACATTGCCAGGTGTGCTTATGATGCTTGCTTTCTCTTAAACGAAAGAAACAAATCTGATTGAAAATATCTGAATTTAAAGAATTACCTCTTACTTTCAATTTGGTGGAGAGGAGAAGGAAATACGTTTTTTTTCTTGGCTAGTTTTTCATACTCATTGGAAGACTGTTAAGTTTTATTCCATGTTGTATAAACAATCTGAATCAATTTTACACTAAGCAGGCTCTACAATGATCCAAGTAACATTCTAAAACTGTGTCTATTAGACACCTATATATGTGTGTGTGTGTGTGTGTGTGTGCATGTATTTATTATTGAATTGGTGACCTTTTAAAAAGCAGAATTCTTCAAAACACTGAAGGTGTTCTGAAGAAATTATGCAAGAATTTATCTAGGTAGAAAAACAGTAGTCTCTAAGAGTCATTTACTTTGTCTCTTTTACTACTGTTTCTTTTATGACTACTCTATTTGCTTTTATTTACTTAAAAGCTGTCTTACTGGGTTGCTTCATGTGGTATGCATCTTACTATTCTGTGGGCCTCAAGAGGGTTCAGCAGCCCAGAGGTCTTATTTCAACTTGTTTCAGTTGAGAACTTGTAATATGAGGCATTTAATCTTAAAAAGTAGATAGCAAGTGAGTAGCTGCTGTCTCAGTTCAAGAAACAATAAAAGCTTTGGAAAATAAGAGATCAAAAATTTCTAAAAATGAGCCAATGTTAGTACATGGTTAGTGAAACCAGCACCTTATTCTAGCTGCTTGGATATATAAACCCCGAGTTTTATTATTTGTATTTATATTTTTCCACAGCAGTAATTAAGTCTCTAGGGTTTTATGCATAAAGCTAATAAAATTATCACATAAAGCATACCTGTAGGCCTTTCAAGCTATCCATTATTAAGCTGAGTAAGTTTGTGCCACAGTGAACAGCTACTGCTGATGACCCATGGCTGTCCAGCAGCTAGAAAGAGCAGCATGGAGACCTGAGGAAGTGGCAGCATCTGCACTTCCTTTACACTCTGTGCAAAGTATAACTCATATAATTTTCATTAGGAAGACACTTTACTATCAAGCCGGCAGTAGCCTTCAAATGCAGTAGTAAACCTGTGCCGTCATTAGACAGCTAAATTCTGCTGTTGTCTTATTGGTGTAAATTGAAATAACTTCAGGATAAAACACATGAGTATTCTTGATTTACAATGAATGAAGTATATAATGGAGGAAAATGGTATTTCCAGTAGATAAATTCAGTAAGCATACATAATGGTAAAAGTAATTCAGATATTTTGATGCTGATTAATCCACACATGCAGAAAGAAAAGCATGATAGCTTGCAGATTGTTCTTTGGCTTCATTCAGATAGTCAAGTGGTCAATAAACAGAGTTGTCTGATTTGGATTCTGCACAAAGTATCAGAGGCAACATCAAATGATTTGTTCAGTTGGAGCAGAGAGATTGGATGAAAATGTTTGTTTTTTCCTAGTTTTCTGGTTTTCCATTGTATTGCTATATATCTCACTGTAGATGAAAAAAAAAAACCTGCTGAAAACATTTGGTGACTTCTTCCTTTTTTCTACAAAACTGAAATTGAGCACAAAAGGAAAAGGTGGGCAATGCCATTTTCCTAATGAAATTACTTTTATCTGGGGAATGTCTGTGAAGACACTTTTACCTGTTTCTGTGCAGAATTTACTCATTTTGGCTGAAAAAATATGTAACAGTAAATATGAAGTGGTAGAATGTCATGAGTTTTCTTTCAAGCAATTACAACATAGTCCACAAAGTAAAAACAACATTTTGAACTTTTGCAAAGCTTTCTCAGGTTCTCTGTTAGGGAAATGTACACAATGAAAATGGATTTCTGTAGATCTCGGTGCCAGGAGGGGGCTATCTCGATTAGGCCTCGAGAATAAGGAAAACTGACTCAGTTCAGTTAACCCTTACAATGGAAGAAACCTAACCAGAGTAGAAAAGCAGGCATCTAGCTGGGAAGCTGAGAATTGAGGTTTTATATGGGGAGAAGATAGCTCAAACCAATGACCTTTCTGCTTGTAGGTCATTCTGCAGTTCTTGATTATTGGGTGACTTGCTGCCTTTTGGCAATTTTTCATGAGGGATTCTTACAGTCCTGGTTGAAATAACTACATTACAGATGATCTTTGGTCTGTCAATGACTTCTGCTTTATGATAAAGTAAGGTAATGAAAAGTTTAAAAAAAAGAAGAAAATAAAGAAAAAAAAAGAGAAATTCTGTGGTGGCTGATATATTCTGGTATATAACTGGGAGGGAGTGAAATTCAGCTCTTACTGAAACCACCAGTGACATTAATCTAAAATTTTATTGATCAATTTCAAGATAGAGAAATCTTGATATATCGAGTTTCATATTCTAACTTGAAAATAGCACAGCAGTAACTGTTACAATTGGTGAGGAAATATTGTTCAGGAGTTTTTCCCCCCAAAATCAGGGGCAGCTAGTTAGTAAATTTCACCCTCATATTTGGATGAAAAAATGTGTGTGTTAACCTTGGTTCAGAATTTAAAAATCAATTGCTGAGAAGAAAAGAGGAAAGAAACCTTTGGTCTGCAGATAGCAACTACTGCTGGCATGTTGTGGAGGCGATAATATTCATAGCAGACAGTACTTACTTTCATTTTTCTCCATAAGCTCTGATACCTTTGTATTACCATGTAAATCCTACTTAGTCTTGCAACTGCTTTTAAAAAAATCCCTTTTTCAGTAATCACCAGCTAGCTGGGATGGGGTTTGATCCTTTTCTTGTACCTGGTGACCTCACTTTCTGCTTGGTTTTTTTTAAGAACTCAGTTGCAATGCTTCTGAGTTTATGTAGATAAAGTGAGTACTTTGTCACATGAACTTGAATGAAGGAAGCTTCATGGAGTCTGTATTTTTGTTTCCTGGTTTAAATTCGAATGAGCATCAGCACCCTGGACAGAGACGCCTGTTTTCACCCTCTACAGAAACGTTCCCTGTTTGTGCCAGCTCTACAAGATGGGAGCTAAGAGCGCTTGGGATGTTTGAGCAGAGTTGCAGCTGCTTTGAAGTGAGCCTTTTTTGACTGAGGTAACTTCCCAAGCATCTTTAAAGGATGTGACAAAGTATCCTGAGGACATGGTAATACTTAAAGCAACAAATTTCTGCTTTTGGTAATAAAGAAAGAACATAATGCTATTTTTATTTGGTTTTATAGGGTTTGTTTTTTTGGTTTGTTGGTTTTTTTTTGTTTAGGGTTTTGGTTTTTTTTTTTTGAGGATTCAATTTTAATGCCTTAGAAAGTGTAGAAACAGAGGGGTTTTTAGCTCAAAGCATAACCAGTGGCGATCCTCCTTCTGCTTCTCAGGCCATGCACAAACACAGAGAAAGATGGAAGAAACTGCTTTCCCATGCAGTCAGGTCCCTGCTGGCAGTGTACAGGGGATCCTGCAGGAAGCAAAGCAACTTTGATTCCCCGAAAGGCAATGGCAACAGCATTTGCACTGTGATTCTGTGAAATCAGGTAAGGTAAGAGTTGGAGCTACAGCACCAGAGTAGGGTAGATAATTTAACCTTCTCTGAAAAGAAAGAAATCATTAGCATAAAAAAGAAGCTATACACTTCATCTGTTTTGGAGGTACATTTGATGGT
This sequence comes from Psittacus erithacus, assembly GCA_009867235.2. Taxonomy (NCBI): domain Eukaryota; kingdom Metazoa; phylum Chordata; class Aves; order Psittaciformes; family Psittacidae; genus Psittacus; species Psittacus erithacus. The sequence continues at coordinate 1,487 of WYDI02031978.1, read as the reverse complement.
GCCCTACAAAAGCCCTTGAGTGGAAGTTCAAGTTTAAGCAACAGAGACTTCTGAATCAAGCAGGAGATATGAGATGCTAAAAAACAATGAGGAGGAAAAAAGCTGGTCCAGCCACTGTATTCTGTTATCAATGCAAAGAGTCTTTTACATCGCCTGCTACAAGTGTGATGTGCCAGACCGAAACAGTTGTGTACATATAGCCAGCTGCTCTGCTGGCCTGGAGTTTGTTGGATGACACTGCTTAAGTGTCATTAGCTTTTACTAAGGAGGAAAAAGTTAGGGATTTGTATGTTAGTATGATATATATGCTAGTGTGTCTTTGTGTGCAAAAATTAAACCATCAGCAGGGACATGATGATACAGTGGAACAGTTGTTTTCTGCTATTTTAAGTGTTTTCAGAGGTGCACAGGCAGGTTTACCTAAGGAAAATAGATCTCATTATGTTTTCTTTGATTTGGTTCAGATGGCTATGAGATTGAGAGTCTGATGACAGACTCCTAGGTTTGTTTTTGATCTGTCTCCAGATGTAGAGTTTGGTTTTGGTTTTTATGTTTTCCGGGGGGGGGGGCGTTCCTTCCCCCCCCCGAGGATTTCCAGATTTTCTAAAAAACCCTGTTTCTGTTAGAAAAAGCTTTTGAAAGGGTAACCACTTCGCTTAGAATTGGCTGACCTTTTCTATAGTGCTACAACGAACACAAGATGAGAGAGACTGTATCTTTTGTTTCAAAAGCACACAATTCACTATGAAGGGAGAAAAGAAAAACAAGCAAAACTTGCAGAAAAAGGAATACGGATTTATTGCTGATTCAAAACACTTAGGGCAATAGTGAGAACCAAGGGATTTCTGCTGAAGCCAGTAAAGAAATCACTTGCCAAATGATGTTGGCTCATTTTGTGTTCAGGCTGCAAAGCACAGGTGCCTCTGGAAAGGTGCACAGTGTCCTTTATTTGACCCTTTCTTGATGTTAGAGAAGTCTGTTTGGTTTTCCTTTATCTTTAAACTGCTGCTTGCAGTGAAAAGTAGAAAGAAAAAAATAAGGAAGTGAATTAAAAAAAGAAAAATCAAAGAAAAGGTGAATGGAACCTGATTTCATTTCTTCAACTCTTTGGTTTATTTTGAGTTTCTAAAAAGGACGCCTCCTTTTCAGGATGAGTCCTTGCAATATTATTGTATTGCTGTTGGTAGTGCAGGAGGAAGTGTCCTTTTTAATAGGACAATCTGTCCTTGCTGGAAAAGATTGGAAAAGATCATAGGTAGAACTGTATATGGATGACTGAAGAGTGGAAAAAAAATAAGAAAGTAAAATGGCAGGTTTTTTTATGATTTTTATTCCCCCTCCCCCTCCCCCCTGCCCCCGAAACTGTTTACTCCCTCTAGCTTTAAAGAATGCAGCTGTTGTGGTTTAAGCCCTGCCCTGCAGCCCACTCCCACTCCCCCCCACCTCCTCCCCCCGCCCCCGGGGGGGGGGGGGGGGGGAACGAAAGA
>WYDI02031972.1:0-10473 GCA_009867235.2 Psittacus erithacus | reverse complement strand
ATGGGGCAGCCACAGCTTCTCTGGGCACCCTGTGCCAGCGCCTCAGCACCCTCGCAGGGAAGAGCTTCTGCCTTAGAGCTCATCTCAATCTCCCCTCTGGCAGGTTAAAACCATTCCCCTTGTCCTGTCCCTACAGGCCCTTGGCTAAAGGCCTTCTCCACAAGGTGCTTTGTGATGAATGAAGTGTAGCCCCTAAATACAGTTTAGGTGGTGCTGTGCAGGAAGAACAGGCTGGTGGTCTACCGTCATACATAAAGTTTTTATCTTCTGAAGTGTCCTAATACTTATTTTAACTGCACAACCACTTAAACCCCATGTGGCCTGTGCCTATATGATGTCCTTAAAGATTAAGAAAATTAAAATGAGTGTTGGTTAATATCCTGTTCCAAGGCACTGGTTTGTTATGGGTTTAGACAGTGATCTTGTGCCTCGTTTGCATGTAGCTATGTTGGTGGAACAGCACAGTGTCAAAATATTCTGGTTACAAACTGCAGCCTGCAAAGGGCTGAGCTTGCTTTAATGTAGGTAGAGGCGCAAACTTACTTGTGAAGTTTGAACTGTGTAAAGGGCCAGGAAAGAAGGGCAAACAGTTGTTTTTTTTGCTCATTTGAGGATCTCATGGTACTGATAAAATAGGTGTATCTGAAACTATAGATCTTCAGCTGAGGATCTACTGAAACAAGCTGAAACTACTTGATCTTCAGCTGAAGTGCAACAGGAAGTCTTAGGTTGCAAATTTGCTGAGCAGAATGATGTCTCTTTGCTAATATTGCCTTATTCTGGGTGTGCAGCAAAGAGTAAAGTATCCAGGGTCCATAGATGGATGTGGTAAATGACTTCGAGCAACTGGATTTGTTGCCAATACTGCTTGTGTGCCCCAGTAAATACCAGCATCTACTTCTGAGGTAACAGTTTAATACTAATGATTTCTGGAAGGTTTAACTATGATGAGGTAGGAAAAATGTAATCTGTTGCTTAAACAACGTGTAGTAAACAGCCCAAGTGGCTTCAAAGTCTTGTTTACTACTGTGAGCAGTGCAAGTGAAGGAGTGGAGTGTCTGAGCAGTCCTGCAAAAGATGTAAAGCAGCACTTAACAACACCCCCCAGCCCAGGACTAAGTTGTGCTTGTTTAATAGTGGTTGTATGTTAGCTCCTTAATACTCAAATCAAGTTGGAAGCCTTGCATTGAAAGATTACTCTGCAAGGGGAAGTGCAGAGATCCCTGGGCTTCCTGCTGATGATGCCTTCCAGTGGGGAGCAACTCCAGACCTGGAATGTAGGGAGGAGAAATTTAATAGTGAAGAATTTGACTATTAATGTTGTTAAATTACCAGTGATAGAGTGAAATACAGGTTATGAATCTGGAGATAACTACACCCTCATAGATATGGTGGAGCTGGTAGGTTGGGGAAGCTGAGTTCTTTGGTGTGTGATCAGCTCCATGTGCTTTTGACTGGCTTGGGGGGAAAAAGAGGACCTTTTTTCAAGGAATCATGAATGGTTTCGGTTGGAAGGGGCCTTAAAGCTCCTCCAGTCCCAACCCCCTGCCACAGGCAGGGATGGCTTCCACTTGAGCACGTTGCTCCAAGCCCCTGTGTCCAACCTGGCCTTGAACGCTGCCTGGGATGGGGCAGTTTTGTGCCATTCCCAGTGTTTGGTGTATTTTCTCAGCTGGGTTTTCCCTGTGTCGTGGTTTAAGCACCCTGCATTTTTTGAAGTTTCCTCAATGCCTGGGTGTGTTTTATTTATTTAGAAAAGGAACATTTACATGAAGAAGCTGTGCAAATTCTGTCCTTAGCATGGGGTAGGGCATCAATTAGAGGGCTGTATAACGAGATACTGGATGAGGTTAAAGCTGATCATCAAAACAAAGTACTTCTTGATATCATCTCTTTATTATGGAGCTTCAGAAGCAGGGAATAATTAGAAGGAGCTCTTAATTCTGTGTGCATATTTGTACAACAGACAGCCCTTCATAACTTACTTGCCTGCAGCAGTTTAGTATTAAAAGAAGAAAACCCAACACAACCCCTTGCTGTGCTGGGGAATCAGACTCTTGCAGCTCTTGAGATTCACTGCTTGTGTCCAAGGAATTGTAGGTCATAGAATCATGGAATGGTTTGGATTGGAAGGGACCTTAATCCAGCTCTGTACACTTGGTCACAGTTACACTTCCCAACATGGCACAGGTCTCTCCCCATACAGCAGTGCCGCAGTCCACCCCACGGGCAGCCCTCAGCTCCAGCCAGCTCCCAGCTCTTGCTCCATCTTCTGCTGCTTCTTCACCAGCTCTGCAGCTCCTTCTTCAGAGTCTCTTCTTTGCAGCTCTCTGGCACAGCATTTCCTGCCACATTGTTCAGGGTTTGCCTGTGACACTCTTCCTGTCCCCCATCACTAGAAAACAGCAGGGGACAACTTCTGTCCCAGAGCCACCCTTCAGAAATGGTGTGCAACCCCATAGGGCACCGGTGCTATGAAGACCCCCATGTTGCTCCATGGCCACAGCAAACATGGGGAGGAAGGTGGAAAGATTTAAAAGGGGATTCTGTTTATCTTCATATTACATATATAAGTATATATGTATTCAGTTTGTATAATTGAAGATGTATTTCAGCTCCCCAAGAGCTTGCTTGGCCCAAGCTGGTGGTTGGAAAGCACTGAGATAAACTTATGATTCTCAGGTAAAACTTATTCTTAACCAAAATAGTGTTTCACCAGTTCACCAAAAGCCTCCTTTATTCCTCCTGAGCCAGTGACATGAGTGGCTTCATTTTTTTTAACGTCTGACTGACAAATAGAAGAGACAGGCCGTGTTGGACAGGGCTTGGAGCAACCTGCTCTAGTGGAAGGTGTCCCTGCTCATGGCAGGGGGTTGGAACTGGAGGAGCTTTAAGGTCCCTTCCTACCAAAACCAATTCTATGAATCTGAAAATGCCATGAATAAAGCGTATGTTGTTGGCCTCTGCTTAGTTGGTACCACAGGATAAAAATTCCACCTGGGAGATGTGACACTTCTTGTTCAGGAGGTATTCACCTGCATTAGGCAGTGATAACTCTTCATTTTGAAGTAGCTGAGTTTGGGAGGCAGGAGCAGATGCCTGCACTGGAGCTCAGGGGTGTGGGTGCTGGAGGACGCTGGTTCCACTCCAGAAGACCTTGACAACCCATGCTGCTATCCAGACAGAGCTTCATGGCCTTCTGCTCTGCAAGGGGCCTGCAGGCAAAGCACTCTTGAGTTTTTGTTCTGTTTTTCCCCAGAGATGCTTTAGTCGCCTGTGTAAAACAGAAGCTTCTGATTGTTCACTCTGAGTTATGAGACTTTGAAGAGGTGGAAGGAACAGAAAGTAATAGATTTATCATTATTTTTAGTGCTTGTTTTTTTCTGTTACTGGGCCTGAAACATGGTGTAAGACATACACCATGTAAGTTTTCACAGGGTTTAAGTTTTTAAAGGTCTAGAGGAACGTGTCCCTGCCCGTGACAGGGTGTTGGGACTGGATGAGCTTTAAGGTCCTTTCCAACCCAAACTAGTCTGGGATTCTGTGATTTAAGTTATCCCAATGCTAAGATAACAGGTAACGACAAAGCTCCTGAGTACAACAGAGACAATGTATAATTTTGTTGCTCAGGTGTAGGAGGGAATAAAGGTTATAATTCATTTTCTTGTTATATGTTCTGGAGACTTTGATGTGTAGCTCTGCAGTCACAGCTTGGCTGAAATTGTGATCATGGTTGTTTGCTGCTCAGTGGATTGTGGAGTCATGGAATGGTTTGGGTTGGAAGGGACCTTAAAGATGCCCTGTGAGGAGCTTCTGCCTAAGGTCTCATCTCAGTCTCCCCTCTGGCGGGTTAAAGCCATTTCCCTTGCCTGTCCCTACAGGCCCTTGTCCAAAGCCCCTCTCCAGGTTTCCTGGAACCCCTTTAGGCCCTGGAGCTGCTCTAAGGTGTCCCCTTAAGGAGCCTTCTCTTCTCCAGGCTGAACCAGCCCAGCTCTCTCAGCCTGGCTTCAAAGCAGAGCTGCTCCAGCCCTTGCAGCATCTCTGTGGCCTCCTCTGGACTCGCTCCAACAGCTCCACGTCCCTCTTGTGTTGGGATGTCTGTGCTGAAGGGAGGGGTGGATGGTTGCTAGAACCATCATTGCCTCCGAACGTTCCAGTCTATCCTGCTTTGCCTTTTATTCAGAGGTTACAGAAAAGAATCAGTGAGTGAGGGAAGGTAACAAAGGGAATTGTGATGAATGAGAATATATGTATGTAAAATCCTGATGCGAATATAGTCGTTTTATTCATATCCTTCAACTTCTGAAGGTGTCCTGAAACTGCAGTGACGCTTCTTGCAGAGTTTTGGTAGACAGCCTTCATAGATAGTGTCCCTTGGCTTTGTTTTATTTTATATACGTATATAAATATACGTATATTTATTATCACTTATTCCCTTGGCCCAGTTGAAGTTGTGGCTGCCCCATCCCTGGCAGTGTTCAAGGCCAGGTTGGACGGGGCTTGGAGCAACCTGCTCTAGTGGAAGGTGTCCCTGCCTGTGGCAGGGGGTTGGAACTGGAGGAACTTTAAGGTCCTTTCCAACTCAAACCAGATTGAGATTCTATGATATGAATATGTGATTTTCACTAAACTGTTTTGATTGAGGATGGGCTCATTGCATGATCTGAACTTGGGAGCAGAGGAGGCTGGTTTGGACTCAACTTCAGGCTGCTGCATTGAGAACAATTGTGCATTTTATCTTAGTTCCTTAACTTACTACAGCTATTGCTTGTAAACCTGTGTTCTTACACATAAGGGCTGTTTGAGTTTGCTTTGTGAACTGCTGTTTATTGCAGAGGCTATAACCCAAACCTTGGTTCTGTTTTTCTCCAGGCTTAGTGCTTAATCTTTCATTGTGGCATTAAGCTGCAGTTTTAGTGTGGCACTAAGGTTGGAAGAGATTTCCCTAAATGTTTGATCTTGGGAGGTGAAGGCTCTGTGTACCTGTAGAAGACAGATTTGTGTCCTGCTATTTCACTCTTATGCTTTGGATTTATTGCCTGCAGGAGACCCTACTTAAAACAGTACCTTTCTCATGAAAGCACGTGGAGCACGTCAGACAACACTCCATAACGTCTGGTTTTGTTGCTGTTAGGTTGGTTTGACACTTTTTTGCTTGGGGAGGGACTGATGTAAAGACTTGGCTTTCAAAGAGTGTCTGCAGGTGGGTTTCTAAAGACAAAACCATTCTTTCAGGCAGGAGAGGCTCCTTTGTGATAAGGTTGAATTTCTTTCACCACCAGACATAGTTTGACTACCCAGGGCGGACACAACACCCGTTTGAATTTGGAACAATGTGTATTAATGCAGTCAAAGTCCTTCTAAATTACAGCTTAGGTGGGCAGGAGAGAAGTAGAACGTTGGTGAAGAGGCGTTTGCACTTCCTGCCTTTACCTCTGTATTTTTTACTGTGCCTTCTTGTGGCTCCTTGGACAGCTACTTCACAGGAGGAGCTGAGCGGGTGGGAGGGAGATGGGTGACTGCTGAAAGGGGTTTATTTCTTCTCCATGTAGGGGTGGGCTTCAGCAGCTCCAGCACTTACAGATAGAGCAGGAAATCCTCAGAACTGCTGTAGTTTGTCTGGAGAGCCACAGACCTTTCAGGTATAATTGTATAATAATATGGAAAAATCTCTCTTCTTGAGTTGTCGTATTTACTTACACAGCAAACCTTCTCTCCAGTGGGGTTTTGGACCATTCTTCATGCCTTGAGTGAATGTGAGAGGAATTGATACAGATCTTTGATTGAATCTTGACTATGTTATGAGATGAATTAGAAAATTGTTTAGTAGTAGTGTTTTGTCTTGGAAACCAGCACTGAGTCTGTTCCTGAAGAGTCTCAAGTAGGATCCTGGAGAGGCTGAGAGTGAGCTCTGGAGATTTGAGTAGCTCTTGATTCTTTTCCCCTGACAGACTGAAATGGAGGGTTTGAGCCTTCTCGACCCAAAGGAGTGTAAGCTGGTGTAAGACGCCTATTGCTGTATTGTAATGCAGCAGCAAGGCATGGGTAGCACCCATGGCCTGATTACTGTTACTGACAGTGATGGGTGATGAAGCTGGAAAGTGAGGGCAGGACAATGGTGGGACTGGAGTTTTGATCATGATGATCTGCAGAGGCAACAAGTGACAGCCCATAACCTCAGCCTTAGGATGGGGGATTGCAGTGGGGTTTGAAGGGAGGGCACTGGGGGGTGGATGTGCATAGCAGCAGCATTGATGCTTCAGTAGGTTGGAAGTAGTGTAATACAGAATATGGTAATGCAGGTACTCTGTGTGTCACAAACAATTGTCTTCTGGCAGGTTACAGCGGTTAAATCCTCCAGAAAGCACAGTGGGGTGTGCAACAGCAGAAGAAGAGTAGTTGAGAACTGTTAGTGTGCAGGACCTTAGCAGCAGGAGAGGCATCAAAATACGTTCAGAAGGTGTTAACATCTGATACGTACTCTATGCACACAGTCATTAAGACTTCTGTGAGTCTGATTGGGCTAAAATCCCTTCAAACACAACAGCTGGTGACTGATGGGAACTGGAGAATGAGTTCAAAGAGACCGTGGGTGTCTGGAGTGCATTTTCAGTTGGTTTGAACAGATTCACTAACAATTCTTTTCTTGTTTCCATTCTTCAATGGTATGATGCTGCAGTTGTGAAGTACTTGCATCTTCAAAAGCTTGATTCTTCGGAGAAACATAGACTGAGAATGGTTTGTGTTGGAAGGGACCTCAAAGTTCCTCCAGTACCAACCCCCTGCCATGGGCAGGGACACTTTCCACTAGAGCAGGTTGCTCCAAGTCTCAGGAAGCCCCAGCTTCTTGAGCAGCCTGTGTCAGGGCCTCACCACCCTCACAGGGAAGAACTTCCTAATGTCTGTTCTCTGACTTCTAAATAGAATGTGCTTCCAGTAGGAGAACATGGTTTGAAATCCTGCTGGAAGCAAGTGGGAAAGAGCCTTGAAGGTGGCTGCAGATGCCCAAGGGAAAATGTCCACTATCTGCACAGACTGTTCAGGAGACCCTGGGAGGGACACAGCGAAGCTTCACCTTCCTCTTGCCATTGTACTGCTGGCTTGGGGTGGGCTGCAGATGAAATGGAACCTCTCCCACGATCCCCGCTCCTCCCATCTTCTCCCCCATAACCTGAAATAGCCATTTGGATAATATGGAGATGTTCTTTAGGAAAGGAGGTGTTGTGGTCACTGGACAGTTCTTCAGAGCTGTTACATGGTGTGGTTGTGATGTTTTCGCTGTGTTTTTTTGCAATGAGAAAGGTATGTTTTATTTTTCATTTAAGTGATAATAAAAGAATGGGATGAAGCACAAATAAGACCAAACATCTCTTTAGCTGGTGGATTTACATACTGCTGACTCCTGGCAAGCCAGCCTCATGTGGAAGACTGCCCAGAAGATCTGCAGCCTTTCTGTTGGTGCAAAACATGTTAGTTGGAGCTTGCCAGACGCATTTCTTCTGGCTGCTTTGTCAGTAACTCTCTTAATAGGTACCAAACAACCCACAGAGCTCCTTTTATTTCCCCTCCCAGCTTCCCATGGACCCGAGGCCGAGGAGTGTGCTACTTGTCAGCACCGGGCTGCCAAAGCCTTGGAGCGCTTGGAACCAGGCGCCTTTCCCATTGACTCTGCAGAGTTGTTTCTCTGGGAGTACAAAAAGAAATGTTCTGGGAGCTCTTGTTATGCAAGTTGGGTTTCAGAGCATGCAAATAGTCGTGGCTGCAGTTGGGAAGCTCCTTTCTCAAAAAGCCATTAAGTTGGTGTGAAGTGGTTGTGCTCCTCAGGAGCTCACTCAGGGCTTCACTCATGGTAGGAGCAGCGTTGCTCGTGTACAGATGAAGTAACTTACAAGTAAGACTCTAACTTACAAGTAACACTTCTGGAAAGTGTGATTTGTTTTATTTCTTTTCTACTGTTTGAAACATGATTCTGTGCATATTCTTCATGGTACTTCTGCAACTTTGGTCCTATGCATGTATCTCATATGGGATCATCAGTTCAAATGGCATCCTAAATGGCTTATATAGATGGAAATAAAACATTCTTGTATCTTTCTGTTCAAGTCTTAGAAACAAAACCAAACAAGAATAGGGATGATGTTCTAGAGGTGTAAACAGCGAGGCATGGATTTTACTCTCGGTTTTGACTTTTGTAGGATCTCAGCCTGGTTTGTGTTGGAAGGAACCTTAAAACTCATCCAGTCCCACCCGCTGCCATGAGCAGGGGCACCTTCCACTAGAGCAGGTTGCTCAGAGCTGCCTCAGCCCTTGCAGCATCTCCATGGCCTCCTCTGGACTCGCTCCAACGTCTCCATGTCCCTCTTGTGCTGTTGTTCCAGAGCTGGATCAGGACTGCAGGGGGGGTCTTCCCAGTGCATGGCAGAGGGGCAAGATCCCCTCCCTGAGCTGCAGCTCACGCTCTGGGCATGCAGCCCAGCACAGGGGGTGGTTCTGGGCTCAAGTGCGCACTGAAGCTGGGTCATGGGGAGGTTCTCCTCACCCAGCCCCCCAAGTCCTCCTCCTCAGGCTGCTCCATCCAGTCTCCCCCAGTCTATGTTTGTGCTGGGATTTCCCTGACACAGGTTCAGGACCTTGCCTTTCTGTGAAAGCAGTGCCATTCTCAGCAGTTCATTGGAGTAGTAGCTTACAGCAGCTTTCAAGGCAGGGCTTGTCCATTCACAGTGTGTCTAGTGAGGCTTATTTCCATTCATGTGCAGGTTTGATCCCTAAATTAGTACATTCTGAACCCTCCAAATGCACTTCTGAGGAACAGTAAAGAATCTTTAAGGTGGAGAACATGTTTGGAGTTCTGGGTGTAGTGGGGTGGGCATTCTGAGCTGGTGTGAGGTCTGGCTTAGGGAGGCAGAGGCCGTGTGTCTTGAAGTCCAGCCATGGGTCTTTTAAGCCCTGGGAAGTTAAGCTAAGCTGTCCTCAGAGTCATTTGATTGCTGTCTGTGAATTCAATCCTGAGTTACGATGTTTGGATTGCCTGGTCTGTGGGTGAGCATAGAGAAAAACCAGAACTGTAGTTTGTGTCCATGTGTTTGCTTAGACTTGGTCCCTCTTAGACTTTCCCTGCAGCTTGTGCCTCTTCATGGATGCTTGGGGAGCTGCTGGGTGCTAAACTGGTCAAAACTTCCCCAGGGTTTGCTTTTCAGTCCCTTGCTGGGCTTTTCCTGCCACTCAAAGCTGGCACACCAAGAGTTAGGGTGCTCATCCCAGGGGAGAGATGTGGCAGTGTGGATTCAGAGGTTGGCATGAGCTGCTATATTGCTGCCATTCAAAAGCTCTTGTTTTAGTTAAGGCAGATAACTGAAAGTGGGTTAAATTATTTTTTCTGTGCCTTTTTCCTCTTGCTGTGACAAGGTGAAGACATTACATGTGCTGCTGAACAGATAGATGGAAACCACTTTCTGCAAGTGATGGGAGAGATGGAAATGAAGGAGAAGAGACTCTGAGCTCTCCTGGCAGCGAGGCCTGAAGTGTGGGAGCAGCATGAGAGATGAGGTTGGGAAGAAAACAGTGGAATGCACAGAAGCTCCAGTGTTTCCAGGTTCTGTCAGAATTCCTTCTAGGTTGCCTGGTGTGCCATGCTTCCTCAGAACTGCATGTGCTCAGTGAATTCTCATTCATTGTGTCTTGAGTCAGGAGCATGAGAAGTTTTGGGTAGTATTTGTATACATTTTTCTGTCCCTAGAAATAGGTGGGCTCTGTGTGATCCTGTTTTTCCTGGTAAGGAATTCCATAGTTGCTGACAGGTTTCATTCTGCGCCCACATTCCCCTCATGCCCTGTGCATAGGTGGCTTTGTCACAGTGTACCTGAGAGAAGTTTGGCAGCTTCTCGTTCAGTGCTAAAACTTGGGTTCAGCGTTGCAGAAGTTCAGCAAACATTAGTTTCTGAATTCACTGTGGATTTGGTATATTAGGGCAAAACACATGATTTCTGGGTGGAGTGAGTTCAGTCTGCTGCTCTGTGTATACCTGGGGCACTGCCAGTGACTGCACTGGGCCATAGTTTGAGGTTTGTTGTTATTTTACCTCAACTTTCCTTGTGCTTCTGGAAGCAGCAATGGAGCGTGAGGGAAAGGAGCCCGGTTGCTGAGCAAGGGCAGTAGCAAGAGCGTTCGTGTCATGGTGCTTAGCGCTGGTTGAACAGACGTTGAGTTTGAATGTGTTCCTGAAGTGCTGCTGCAGCTTACCTGTTGTATTATTTCTTGGTCGAGTTCTTTTCTGAATAGTACAGGGATTTATGGTTCTTTAGCACAAGAACTTGGATAAACAAGGGTGATTCCAGTGCCTAAAGGGGCTCCAGGAAACCTGGAGAGGGGCTTTGGCCAAGGGCCTGTAGGGACAGGACAAGGGGAATGGCTTTAACTTGCCAGAGGGGAGACTGAGATGAGCTCTGAGGCAGAAGCTCTTCCCTGTGAGGGTGC
>WYDI02031971.1:0-11806 GCA_009867235.2 Psittacus erithacus | reverse complement strand
GCTGAGGCACTGGCACAGGGTGCCCAGAGAAGCTGTGGCTGCCCCATCCTTGGCAGTGTTCAAGGCCAGGCTGGACATAGGGGTTTGGAGCAAGCTGCTGTAGTGGAAGGTGTAGCTGCTGTAGTGGAAGGTGTCCCTGCCTGTGGCAGGGGGTTGGAACTGGATGAGCTTTAAGATCCCTTCCAACAAAAACTGGGCTGGGATCTTACGAGTTTTTCTACTGCAGCAGTATGGTAGCATTCAGGTGCCAATGCAATGTGTTTGTGTAATACCAATTTTGGAAAAGATCTTTTTTAGCTCGGTTATTATTTCAGGTTTGAAGTTTGTTGCAGCTCGAAGTGGTACTGGACAGCTGCGCTGCAACCTTTCCGGCACAGCATTGGTCAGGTTTATCCTCTACCAATGCCTGCAGGCTGGATTAGAAGGGGAAGGATGCCTTTATCTCCCCAGGTTTTGTTCTCTGAAGCTCTTGAGCTTGTCTGGGGTAGAAGCATCTTCTCCATAACACTGGTGGAATTCTTGGGCTCCAAGAAAGGTATTTTGTGCATCCATTTTGGGACAGGCGAGATGCTCCTCAGTGTGAACCTCTGTGGTCCTTGGCAGAGTTTCTCTGCTCTAACACTTCATATACTTCATTTTTACAAGGTTCAAGAGGATTTTTATAGTACACACTGTTCTTTTTTCAGGCTCTATACGTGAAATTTTTGGCTGCAAACAAAAATATAAATAGCCGGACATGTGCTTTGTGAGATAGTAAAATCTTGTGTCCATTTATGGTTTATACTGCTCTCTCCCTGCTAGCTGCCTCTTCTCTGAGCTTGTAGGAATGTGTTATCTGACCTTATTCTATGCTTTTGGGATATCAGCTTGTTTCCAGTTGGGTTTTCAGAGACTGAACTATTCTATGGATGCCTGTAAGGAACAAACCCAACGAGCAAATGTGGAAAATGGGACATCTTGGCTGCTCACGTGAACAGGATTTCAGTACTGGGGAGGGATGCTCTGTCAGATGACAATAGTTGGGCCACGTTTGTAAATGACGAATTTGTCTTTGTACTTGAAACAGGGTTGTCATGCCTCTGGCCAGTGACTACTTAGTTAGTCATTAGAAAAGGCTAAACAACCTATAATAGTGATTTATCCCACTGGAAATCTCTAAACTTGGGATATACAAAGGGAATATAAGGGATATAACTCCCTTAGTTCCTGCCTTCTTGTTGGTTGGTCTGGATATAGCTGTCCTTTGCCACATGAGGGATATGGGAGCAGCAAGTGTAAGTTAAACAATGCTACCTTTTCCTTTGCAATCTCCTTTGAGTTTTTCAGTTTTATTTTTCTATATTATTACTTTCATGGTTTGTGGCACAAGAAAGCCAAGGGAGCAGCTGGAGGACATGGGCTTCATAGCTGGTGCTCGTTTGTCAGAGCAAAGTTTCTCATGATGCTGGGACAGAGAGAGAATTAACTTCCAAGCACTGTCTGTCCAGTGAGCACAATGGAAAAGGCTGATTATTTTAGTACTTTAACACCACCCTTTACGTGTGGGGGTGTTGCTTTCAGGAGGACAACAGTGCTTCCAGAAGTCAAGATGCAGTGACTCAACGCAGGAGGGCAAGAAAGAGGAACAGTCAAGTCAAGGGCAAGGTTTTGTTTGCACCGTTGTTTTGGGTCTCCCAGCATCATGCAGAAATGCTGTGACAGAAGCAAAGGGGGAAATCACTTCTCCCATTCAGTTGCCTCAATCACAGGCCTCACCCAGGCTCCCTGTAGTCCTTTTTAGTCTTATTTTAGGAAAACCTTTTTTCCCCAAAGACTGCTCAGGCATTGGAACAGGCTGCCCAGGGCAGTGCTGGAGTCACCGTCCCTGCAAGTGTTCACGCCCCATGTAGCCAAGGCCCTCAGTGCCATGGGTTAGTGGCGGCCTTGGCAGTGCTGGGGAACGGTTGGACTTCATGAGCTTAAAGGGCTTTTCCAAGCTGGCTGATTCTGTGATTTCCCTTTTTTTTTGCCCACATCCCTGCCTTCAGTTGCATCTCCAGCCAGCGGGGCAGGAATCCCACAGACAAGAGCTTAATTCACTGCGTAGCTCTGATGAATTCCTTGGATGCTGATTCATCCCCTGCACAGAAGGTGCTTTGACCTTAAGGGGAAGAGTGAGTTGATCATGTTGTTATTCATATCCGAATTCAGTTCCTTGTTTGTCAGAACCGTTTGCAATGACCTCAAGGAGTAATTAATTTCGCAACAGCTTTTCCTGTAATTTTTCGGTTTTAGCTGGGTTTTTCTATTCTTCCCAATTTCATTTTGTCTCAGCTGCAAGTTGAAGCTCACACATTTCCATGCGAGGTCCATCAGAGAGAGTGTGGTGAACAGGCAGCACCATCCTCACCCATTTTTAGCTGCCAGGAGGGGAACCATTGAGTGGTTGTTGGACCAAATCATATCAATATCAAAACCTCAAGACTTGGGGTAGTTCCAGGCTCAGGAAGGGATTATCATTTACTGAGGTGCTTTATGTCTCCATGGGCCTCTTAAATAGCAAGAGATATTAAATTAAAGCATGGGTAAACAGGAGAAGCTGGTGATCTTAGGAACAACTTGGAAAACACTTGCAACCTATTTTAGGTTACACGTAGTGCGGGCAACTTTACATCTTCAGGAATGATTTACATAGTTTGAGCTGTGTATTCACAGCTGCTTCTCTTATGTTCTGGGAACCTTGCTTGGAGGCTGAGTAGATATCTTTGGCTGTACCTGCATGACAGTGTGGGATCATCCCACCAGAGGCATGATGGGTAGCAGTGGCCAAGCAGAGTTTCTCCTTTTATTATGGCTCTTGCCAATAACAACCAAAAACCACTTTACAGATCTGACTTGGACTGGAGGCATTGAGAAGGTTTATCTACAAAATCATTTGGGTTTGTAGAAGCTGAAGGGACACAGATTTTTAGGTTCACCCACATTTGCCTTGAACTCTGAGTGTGGATTTAGCAAGCAGAATTCTGGATTACGGAATTGGGACCTAATGGAAAATTTTAGGGGGAGAGGAAAGAAACCACCAAACCATGTTTGTTCTTGATGTTGTAGGAGGTGATGGGTGGTTTGGTGCCTACAGGGGTTGTGTTTTGGTTGTGTGTCAGCATGCCATTGTGCCAGGTCCAGCTGGGACTTCTGTTGCTGCTGAGCATCTGTGAATGTCTCACCTCCTGTTTTTGTTATCTGTTTGTAATTTAGGGCATCTCGCTGCATTGGTGTCTCGCTTCAATCCAGATAAGCTACTTTGAAATTTATCCAAAAGATCCAAGCTTATCCTCCCTTTTGAAGAAGATAGTTTGAGTTGTGGTTACAAACATAGTTGAAGGTGTCCTTGCTCATTGCAGGAGGGTTGGACCAGTAATGATTGGACTTGATGAACTTAAAGGTCTTTTGAGATGGATCAACACAGATGATAAAGAGAAAATAATGATGCTTTGCTCCCATCAGCAAAGAGCAGGAAGAGAAAAATCTGGTGAGAAGATGATAAAAAGGAGGGGGTTAAGCATTATATATGAAGGGGGCTTACAAGGATGCTGGAGAGGGTCTTTGAATAAGGGACTGTAGTGATAGAACAAGGGGTGATGGGTTCAAACTGAAGCGGGGGAAGTTCAGGTTAGATATAAGAAGTTCTTCCTTGTGAAGGTGCTGAGGCGCTGGCACAGGGTGCCCAGAGAAGCTGTGGCTGCCCCATCCCTGGCAGTGTTCAAGGCCAGGCTGGACACAGGGGCCTGGAGCAAGCTGCTCTAGTGGAAGGTGTCCATGCCTGTGGCATGGGGCTGGAACTGGATGAGCTTTAAGATCCCTTCAACCCAAACCATTCTGTGATTCTATGATTATATAAATGATCAAATGGACTGACATGTAAAACTGCAGTAACCACTGAGACAATGAGCAGCTACATGAGCTTTTCTAGTAGTTCTTACAGTGTCAGCTCTCACAGATGTGTCAGTAGCATCAGTGTTGATGGCACAGGGGTGTTATTTCAGATGCCAGCAGCATGGGGCTGTTTGCTGCTGCAGGAGAGAAATTTGGAAAGCCCTTGTGCCACTATGTTCAGTGAAGTGTGTTTGAATTGGCCAATTCTTTATCAGAGTTTTTAGGTTTATCTCTTTGAGGAATTCCTGCCCACATTGGTATGTGATGTGACGTACCTGTGGGTGGAGAAATCCAGGTTCTCTTGAGTAGCCAAGCCTGTTACAGCTGCCTGAGGACTGGTTTTGCTGTTTTTGCAGTCCCTCATCCGGGTTATGGGATGTTATAATAAAACCAAATGAACTTTGCTTCCAGAGTTGCCCCTTTAGCAGCCTCTACGCTGACACTCATCTTTAGTTCTTCCAAATCATCCGATATTTGGCAAACTCTTTCAGTGATTTCAGGCTTTGGCTGTCACAGATTATTTATGATAGGGACTAATGCTTCCAGTGGATGATTTATTTTGGACTTTTGCCATGTGTTACTTATGCTGTCCCTGAAAAGGGAAATACTGAGATTGAGCTTTCTGAATGGAAAAATAAGAAATGGCATGACCTAACCCTTCCATTTGTTACCCTTCCACAGGTAACTGGGACATCCTCTTTTGTTTGATATCCTTCCAGAATAAGACGTACTAAAAACCAGTTCCCATTTCAAAAGCACGCACTGTATGTGGTGATACATATGTTTAACTTGAAAAAGCACATTTATTTATGTATATTAAACAGCGTCCAAGTAGTAAAAGATAGCATATAATGTAAAAATAAGCCATTTTGTACCAGTTTAGTGTATGTACAAAGCCCAGTTGACTGTTGTAGTTTTAGTAGCTTTTCCTGCTGCTAATTGGATTTTTATTGGGATTTTTAGAAGGGCCTCTCATCTCCTTGGAACTATGAATCTGTTTGGTTATGCAAAAGGACACAAGGCTTCATTTGTAACCTCAGGTTCATTTGGAGATGGTGCTTTTTGTGTTGCAAATGAAACTATGATAGTAAAATTGAGCCACATCAGTGTGCAGGGCCAATGTGAGTAACAGTCTTCATTTGAACATAGAAGATGAAAAGGATCTAGAAACTATTAAGTTGTAAGTATCCTGTCTTAAAATGTCATCAGTTCTTCCTTTCACAGGCATGCATAGCCTGTGAATTTTGGCCAGAGTTTGCAATTATTTCTGACCTCTGAGGTCTGATGTATCATCTGGATTTCCATCTCCCGTGGGATCAGCATCCCAGTACTGCTGCCTTCAGCCTTGCCAAAGCCAGTACGTTGAGTGAAGCGGCTGGTGGTAAAGACAGGTCCTTTTATAATCTGCTACTTACTTGGGCACTGCATCAGGAAGACAGTAGCTTTTCTTTCCATCAGACTATATCAAGACTACAGTGTAGCATCATTTTTAGATGTTCTCATTTAAATGTAACCCCAGAGCAGCCCAAAGTGCCTTTAACTGAAATAGTATTAACTATTTGGCAACCCGCAGATACTTTTTGTCTTTTTTTTTTTTCTTGTGCCTTTTTAATTTTTTGTGTCCAAACACACAAATCTTGTTAAATTAAAAAGTCCCATAAAAGCCAATGTAAGAGCCTGCTTGCACAGTTGTCATAGGGAGAGCCTTTCTCCCTCACATATGGTAGTGACCTAATAACACCCATTTCAGTGCAGTATTCTCTCTGTACGCTGCCTGTTTGATGCTAGGCAGAGCCAAGCCTATGTGCACCAGCCTTGGGAGACCACAAGCAATTATCTTCATTAATGTTTCTTTGACCTAAAGTAATACTTCAGCCATGGTTAGTGTTATTAAAAGCAAAGCCTGTGGCACACCTCCTGTGATTTATAGGCCACAAATTAACACCTCTTCTCTTTCTGATCTCCCCACATTTCTTAGTCATTAAGTGGAAGCTTCTGGCGTTTGAGTGGTTTTGGAGGCAGGGAGGACTTGGCTCTTCTGTGATTCCACAGTTACTGGGGCTTATAGCCTCTCCATGGGGCTCATGCCTGGCTCACAGTTCTGCCGGATTCAAGTTGTTTGGATGCAGAAGACAAAGATGTTTGGTATTGGAGCGAGTCCATGCTGTAGAGAAGCGACGAAAGCTTTTGGGTAGGTGTGGTGGAGTGGCCTGATGCTTTATAGAGGATTTATTGAGCTTGCACACATTTAACAAGAGGGAGGGGGTAGAAGGGAAGGTTGGTTTGCTCAAGGTTACCAACTTAAAGTCCTGTTTGCAGTTCTCACGTGAGTCAGCAAGGCTTTGATACACTCTGATAACTCAAATAAAAATAGCCAGCCCTCTTGTAAGCTTTGAAGTAAAATCTTGATGAGGAATTATCTAACTTAAGTGTGGTAGGTTCCCCCCCACTCCCTCCCCTCCTTGAAGAAAAGCTGATGCTAGAGTCAGCTAGGCAAAGAAAACCCAACCCAGCACTTAACTGACATCATCTCTGTTGCATCTGTGCATATAGTAAAGCTATAGGAAAGCAGTTGGAGTGCTTCCCAGTATATAATATATGTGCTGCTACCAAGCCATGTGCTGCGAATCCCTGCCAGATATATTTCACTGTGACACATGGATTTCTTTGCTTTGAATAGCGCGTGGCTGGGGATAATGCATTTTATGAAATCCTGGAGTGAGCAACAATGCAACATAAAACAATGTTTTTCATTTGAGGACCTGAGAAATCTTGTAGCAAATGAAACTAACCTCTAAATCCTTGTGTGGCTTTAGAAGACAAGGGTGGTTGTGCTTGGAGCGAAGGTCTTGGATCTGGGCACTTGGGAGGAGCGTGAGGACAGAGCGACCTGACGTTGCTTTCCAGCATAAGCTTTCTAACATTGAATAGCTGAAGCTCAGGAGCTCCCTGAGCCTCAAGGGGGTTTTGACTTCATGTTTTGACCACTTCTGAGTGTTTTGTCAGTGCTGTCAGGGAACTCGTGAGGTCTTGGTCCTGTGGGGCAGTGCCCAAGGAAAAGCTCAATGTTATACTTAACATTAGGATGTGGTCACATAAACTTCTGTCAGTATTAGATGCCTCCTGCCACTTTATTCCAGGGTCCTGACTTTGAGGGTCCTCTGCATTTCTTCATAGTTAACTTTTGTCTTTATATTGAAGTAACTCTTAACATCTTCAAGGGGAGTTTTAAGTTCCTTTGAACCAATTGGTGAAGAACTGAGGATCATTAACCCTGGAATTGCTTTCATTTGGGGCTGGTGGTGGCTGTTGTCATCTTGCATTGATGATGTTTGAGAAATTAACTGCATTTAATTTGGTGCTGGAAATTTGTGTTCTGTGGTTCGTAAGCAGCATGAGAGAAATAGATTGTATGGGTGAGTTGGCTGGAATGCTTCATATCTAATGTCAAATATGGACATCTCTGAAAAAGGTGAAACCCTGTTCTCTTTTCAGCTGTTTGGTTTGCTTCCTCTAAGGCAATTGGTATTGTCACTTGTGTTTCTCCATTGTATCTCATGGTGTATGTCAACTGGTTTCCAAGGATCCCTGCTGAGATAAACCTAACCTATTTTTGTTCTGCTTTTTCTTGTTTAGTTCTGCTAACATGATGACTTGACATGATATAGAGGACAGTCCTGACTATGCAGTGCAGGTACTGATGGGAAAGGATCCAATATGAATGTAAATGATGTCGGAGGAAGACGACGCTTTGAGGAGAGTGAGTACACGCTGCACATCTACCCCGGGAGCATCGCGGAGGGTACTATCTACTGCCCTATTACCGCCAGGAAAACGTCCACGGCTGCTGAGGTGATCGATTCTCTCATCAATAAACTTCAGCTTGAGAAGACAAAATGCTACGTCCTGGCCGAGGTGAAGGAGTTTGGAGGGGAGGAATGGATCCTCAACCCCACGGACTGCCCAGTCCAGCGCATGATGCTGTGGCCTCGCATGGCCTTGGAGAACCGCATCAGCGGCGAGGATTATCGCTTCCTCCTGCGGGAGAAGAACCTGGATGGGTCCATTCACTATGGGAGCCTCCAGTCCTGGCTGAGGGTGACAGAGGAGCGCCGCAGGATGGTGGAACGTGGCTTCCTTCCCCAGCCACAGCAGAAGGACTACGATGACTTGTGCAGCCTGCCAGACCTGAATGAGAAAACGCTCCTGGAGAATCTCAGAAACCGCTTCAAGCAAGAGAAAATCTACACCTACGTAGGCAGCATCCTTATAGTTATTAATCCGTTCAAGTTTCTACCTATCTATAACCCCAAGTATGTCAAGATGTACGATAACCACCAGCTGGGCAAGCTGGAGCCCCATATTTACGCTGTGGCAGACGTGGCTTACCACGCCATGCTTCAGCGGAAGAAGAACCAGTGCATCGTGATTTCAGGAGAGAGCGGGTCAGGAAAGACACAGAGCACCAACTTTCTCATTCATCACCTCACTGCCCTCAGCCAGAAGGGATTTGCCAGTGGAGTAGAACAGATTATTCTTGGAGCTGGACCAGTGCTTGAGGTAAGATGAAATGATAGTAGCGTGGAAACCCTTCAATGGTGAAAAAGTAAACCCTGAGTAATTATGTTGCGAGTTGAGGGTTATCTGCTCAATGATGATGCTGACATTACAACAGTATTAGCAATAAGAGAAGTCGTGTTTTTGTCTACGGTATCCTACCTGCTCCATAAAAAAGCAAAAGGGAATTAGAGTAAATGGCTTTTTTTGGCAGATGGTTTGTTTTCACTCAAGTGTTTTGTAGTATTGATATATCCTGGTGACTTTTCAGTTTGCAAATGGAAAGGAAAAAAGCCTGTCTTGAGTTATTAGTAGCCTTTCATTAGAGTGCCTTGAAAAGAGAATCCATTGCACATAGTGGTTTGGTAGTGTTGCATTTCTGGAGTTTCTGTGCACTCAACTTCACTGGGGAATTGATCAGAGGGAATTTACATGGTCAATATTTTATTTCCCAATCGTGAGTACTTGATTCAGTTACTTTATGAGGACTTTTCATGTGTGTGAAAGGGGATGAGGTGAGCTGTACCCTTTGCTTGACAGATGTGAAACTCTAAAGAGGGATACAAGCTTTCATTAATTTGCCTTGAGTTTGCCCTGTAGCTCTTTGAAATGGTTTCCCTTAGAACTGGAGTTGTTGTGGAGTTGTGTTTGTTAAAGCCTGTCTGCACGTGGGTGATGTGAACATCAGCTGCTGCTGTGCCATTGTTGTTCTTTGAATAAAGAGGTGGCTTGATGGCTGTGTGTTCTCCTCTTTAAAAAGGTGCTTTGACCAAAGAACAGTAAAATTCATGGAGTTTGGGAGATTTGTTTTCTGTTTTGAGAGGGGTTTTTGTAGACAAAGATATATACTCTCTGTATCCATACTCCATTAATGAGTCTGAGGACTTGGGTCAGTTTCAGCTACCAGCAGAGGACAGGGAATCAGAGGAAGGACCAGTGCTCCTAGATATCTCCGCTAGGTATAAGCCAAAAGCTTCGTTTTGCAAAGCAAACAAGGTTGGTTTCTGTTTTCACATCAGGTAGATTGGGCTGAGCTGATTGAACATGGAGTTAGCAAATGATTAACGTCATTCAGGATGGGCTTTGCTCTGAAAAAGCAGCAAAATTGTGTAGCAATGAAGGTAAAGACATGAAAAAGTGACCCAGTTAGGTGACCGCATGAATTCTGGAAAGCAGGTCTGAAAACTGTTGTATTCCACCTCCCATTCCGTTATTTATGCAAAACATTTACATACCTGTTTGGATGTCGGTATGTTTTCTAATGTATCTTGTTGGACCAGAGTTGACTTCATAGTTCATACAATCATAAGATGAATCCCAGGCTGGTTTGGGTCTGAACAGGACCTTAAAGCTCATCCAGTTCCAGCCCTCTGCCGCAGGCAGGGACACCTTCCACTAGAGCAGCTTGCTCCAAGCTCCTGTGTCCAACCTGGCCTTGAACACTGCCAGGGATGGGGCAGCCACAGCTTCTCTGGGCACCCTGTGCCAGCACCTCAGCACCCTCACAGGGAAGAGCTTCTGCCTAAGATCTACTCTCTGTCTCTGAAATCTAGTTCTCCTAAGTAGTGTCAGGGGAAGCATCTCTGTCTAGCTTAGATATGCAGAAGTGCAGATGAGAGATCTCCATGAAAGAGAAGGTAGTAGTGTACTTGCTTCTTCCCAGGGCCAGCATGTGTGCTGGGATTGGGTACAGGAAGGGATCCAGGAAGCCTCTTTGCTTTCCTTTCACAACATCTGCAGCTGTTTTTAAGACAAAAAGAATCTGAATCATATCTGTTGGGGTTTTTCTGCTTTTGGAGCAGGAGTTTGCATTCCTCTCCCCTGGCAGCTGCGTGGCTGCTGTTGTGCTGCTCACTGCTTCCAGCCCTCTTGGAGAAAGTGAGGGTAACCAGATGTTCTCCTTCTCTGCAGCACCAGCCTCAAATAGACACAAATCATGCAGGCTTCAAGATAAAACGTGCAGGCTTCTGCTTTTCCTTCCCTTCCTGAAGTGTCCCAAAAAAGGGATGTTCAGAGGAGAGTGGTTGGAAGGGGCTATGTTACAGCCACCAGGCTGCAGAGTTGACCTTTTGATTCCGCGCATTTGGGAAGTTCTTGCCAGGCACCTTCTTCAGTTCCCTTTTTTCCCCTCTGTATATTTAAAATTAAATGATAAAAATTTATTGCCTTTATGAGAGCACCTCCCCTATGAAGACAGGCTGAGAACACTGGGGCTGTTCAGCTTGGAGAAGAGAAGGCTGTGTGGAGACCTCAGAGCAGCTTCCAGTGTCTGAAGGGGGCTACAAGGATGCTGGAGAGAGACTCTTCATCAGGGACTATAGCAATATGTCAAGGAGTGATGGGTTTAAACTGAAACAGGGGAAGTCCAGGTTAGATATAAGGGAGTAATTCTTTACTTATGAATTCTTTACTTTGAGAGTGCTGAGGTGCTGGCACAGGGTACCCAGAGAAGCTGTGGCTGCCCCATCCCTGGCAGTGTTCAAGGCCAGGTTGGATGGGGCTTGGAGCAACCTAGTCTAGGATGAGGTGTCCCTGGCCATGGCAGAGGGTTGGAACTGGATGGTCTTAAAGTCCCTTACTCAAATCATTCTATGATGTTCAGCTCAGGTTTCTCTTTGAGGAGGTAGCACATAGCTCTTCATGGTTCATCTTCTAGTTTAGGAAATAGAGCACAGGAACTAAGAGTTTACGTGGAGCTTTTGATCTCTTTCCCTTCTTGCAAAGCATCTCTGGTAGCCCGAGTGTCTGCACGGAGCCACCCATTCCTGGGAATGTATTCACAGTCCTGCTTGCATGGTGGGAGCGGAAGTGGAACAGAATTAAGATATGTCTTTTTCCTGCAGCATTGCTGTTTTCCTAATTTACCTTTTCTTAATAGCCTCAACCTATTGTTTGTGGTTTTTTTTTTTTTGTGTTGTTGTATGAGATTCCTGTGAGTTGTATCCAAACTGCACTTGTGGGGATGGCTGTCAAGGCAAGCTGTTACTGCCATCTAAACATGCTAGTATCAGCCAGGAGTTGCATGTAGCACCGGCAGCAGGCTGGGCTGTGTAGTGAGACCAAGCCTGTCCTTTTAAAGTGTATTTGATGTCAGTCCTGTGGGTTTTCTTCTGCCTACATTGGGATTTTATAGATGAGCCTTTTTGTAGCAGTGCTCCTTGGAATGGTTGCAATATGCCTTTTTTGTTTTCATAGAATCCCAGCCTGGTTTGGGTTGGAAGGGACCTTTAAGCTCATCCAGTACCAACCCCCTGCCACAAGCAGGGACACCTTCCACTAGAGCAGCTTGCTCCAAACCCTTGTGTCCAACCTGGCCTTGAACACTGCCAGGGATGGG
>WYDI02031970.1:0-17126 GCA_009867235.2 Psittacus erithacus | reverse complement strand
TTGAACACTGCCACGCATGGGGCAGCCACAGCTTCTCTGGGCACCCTGTGCCAGCGCCTCAGCACCCTCCCAGGGGAAGAATCATATTGATTAATGTCAGTTAATCATATAAGAAAAATACCAGCATGTTTGTATGATACACAGGTGCAGAACCCTAGAACACAGGTGGCTGCTGTTTTTCAAGCAATAAAAGCTAAAATAGAAATGTCCTTTCCTGTCCTTTCCCATGTGAATATTCTCAGCTGTCATTGTGAGCCTTGTTTGTAAGGCAAATACAAGGAATTGTATAAGCTTTGCAAATGGATACAGAACGGTGGGAAATTAATCTGACTTCTAAAGATTTCCCCCCTCTTGGCTGTTGGTAACTCCCCTGCTCAGCCTTTCCTTCGGACTCTTTGGTGGTTTCTGTCGAGCGGGGATTAGTGCTTGGCTGGCAGAGGGCAGCACCTCAAGCAGGGCGCTGAGGATCAGAATCTTTCCTTGAGGTTTTCCTTGTGGCCATGCTTGGCCAACGCAGAGCCTTGCGTTGGTGTTCGTGAGCATGTTTCTGTTGAAGTAGTTGCATTGAATTTCCTGTTCTAATGCCAGCCAGCTTGCTTGGTGAAGAGTCAGTACTCTAATAAGAGAGGCTGTTGTTTCCCTGTGTGTTGTCCAAGGGGAGCCTTGTGGCGCAGCCCGGATGGGGCCTGCGACCCTATTCCTTGTGCTCGGGGAAGCGGCGGTCTCAGGGCAGAGGCAGAAGGGCACTGAAAGCAGCGCGTGTTTTGGGGCACAGGCTGGTGTGCGGGGCTTGAACCGGTGGTGAGCGATGCTTCCCCGGAGGCGAGGAGGGGGTGAGTGTGCTTCCCCGCGCAGGCACACCGCTCTCCTGTGCGCTGCCGTTAAAATCAGGCTTGGGTTTGCCTCCTGAGGTGTTTCCCACAGGTCTTGATTTTGATCCTGGTGCTGCCCCTGTCTAACCTGATAAATCCAACCTGAACTTCCCCCGCATCAGCCTGAACCCATCGCCCCTTGCCCTGCTGCTGCAGCCCCTGATGAAGAGCCCCTCCCCAGCATTCTTGTAGCCCCCTCAGATACTAGAAGTCTCCACTCAGCTGCCACGTGTGTGCCAGAGCTTTGCCAGAGGCTGACAGCCCTGCACGTGTTTTCCTGCAGACATAGGCTGATTTTGTGGCCGGTCTGGCAGTGTCTCTTTGTGCTTGGATATTGGCTTTCCCTGTGGAGGAATTTGTGGTTTCTAAGACTCTAATTCCTTTAGTGTAATAGTTTTTCCTCTGCTGTGATAATGACTTTGGTGGGTGCCATCTGCTGCTGTGACAGTGCCGGGCAGCGCAAGGCTCCTGGATGCCAGGAGGTGTGTGCTTCAACCGAGCTCTTCAGCAAAACTAAGACTGAAAGCTCATTTTCAGGGCTTAAAGCTTTATCTCCAGCCATGCTGGGACATGGGACACTAGGGTGGGACAAAGGGCAAAACATGTCTGTGATGTCTTCCTCCTTACTGTGCCGGTCTGTTTACTGGGGCATGGGCATGTCTGGCCCCGCTGGGCAGCAGGCACCGATTGGGATGGATGGAGAAGCCTGTTTCCTCGGTGGCAGGCAGGAGACAGGACGCATCCCTCTGTGAGCAGCTGCTTTGCTTACAAGCAGCGTGACCTACCTCTTCTGGCTTCCCTTCAGAGAAGCTGTGGCTGCCCCATCCCTGGCAGTGTTCAAGGCCAGGCTGGACACAGGGGCTTGGCGCAAGCTGCTCCAGTGGAAGGTGTCCCTGCCTGTGGCAGGGCATTGGAACTGGAGGAGCTTTAAGGTCCCTTCAACGCAAACCAGGCTGGGGTTCTATGACTTGTAGCACAGATAAAAGTAATTCAGCAGTGAATGTAATGATATTCTCCTGATAGCTTTTACTTGTGACTGGCGATTTCGCAGTAGTTCCCCTTGCTTCCCAGAAATGTAAATGAGAGCAAAACCAGGCCCCAGATTTTCCCAGCCTTTGGCTGTGGCTGAGGTGTGATTTATGGAGAGGGCTTTGCTGCATTTCCAGGGGGATGCTGCTCTTCTTCCACAGGCGACATGCCTGCCCTGGAGGTCACAGCAGCCGCCTTGCTCTCATCTCAGCAGCGCCAGAGGCTGTGTTTCCCCTGAGCTCCATGGATGAACTGCTCCAATGTGAAGAGACTGAAGCAGCTGCTAAAGCTGTGGCCTGCCCAGGAGCGTTTCTTACTCCATTAAGAAATTAGAGGCTGTGCTTGGATGAGAGCAGCACAGAACTCTGTTTCTTCCCATAGCTTATTATCAGACACAAATAACTTAACCCCTCATTTCCCTCTCTGAAATCTTGCACATGGGTCATTACCTGCATCACATGTTGCTGAATTAATGAGCAGTCCAACCTGTGTTATGGAGTTGTCAGGCTAAATGAAGCGCGGGATCTTAGTTATTGGTTATTTTAGTTATTTTATATCTAATTTTTTTCATCTTTGTTCTTTTTCTGCAGGAAAAAACTAAAGTGGTTGAACCGTTGGACTATGAGAACGTGATCCTTCAGCGCAAGGTTCAGATCTACAGTGATCCCCTGCGGGAGCTGCTGATATTCCCCATCGAGGATGTATCTGTGAGTTGGTGCTGGCTCTTTCTTGTGCTTGAGGCTCACCTATCTCCAATCCTGCTTCGTTTGGAAGATTTCCACTCTTAGCCACATGTTCATGTTGGCTTCGTTTCTGACACATAAAGCCAAAATGACCCACTGGTGATTTGGGGCCACAGTATTTATTTAAAGCAAGTATCAAGCCCTGAAGACCCAGTTTGCACTGAAAACGTGTTCTCCTTTTCCCTGCAGATCTCAGTCATCAGTCGACAGAGAAGGACTGTCCAGTCGACAGTGCCAGAAGATGCTCTAAAGAAAGCTCAAAGTCTCTTCGTCAAAGAGGTAGGGACAGAAGTGCACGCAGCGCCTTCCTTCAGACAAGAGAAGCAGCCTTGGTCAGGCCTGTTCCACTTGTGCTTCCGTCACCCAGCAGTCTGTAGCCTTTCAGCCTTGTGCATGGTTTTGTTTTGCTTGCTGTAGCTTTCAAAGAGCTGCATTGTTTTCCTTTCAGTGCATTAAAACCTACAGCTCAGACTGGCACGTGGTGAACTACAAGTATGAGGAATACTCAGGAGACTTTCGGATGTTGCCATGGTAAGTGTTGTGCTCCCTTGGAATACTAATGCATGCTCACAGGGCTGGGGTTTGATCAGGCTTAACAGAAACAGTCTGCCCTTTCTTCTGATGCCTGTCTCACAAGCAGCCTTCCCTCCAGGGGTATGTCACTGGGAAAGTTAGAGGGCCAGAGGTTCATGTTATCACAGTGTTGTCATCCAGCTCTGCCAGGGAAATGCTGACAATATTGTCAGCATGGGTCATAGAATCCCAGACTGGTTTGGGTTAGAAGGGACCTTAAAGCTCATCCAGTTCCAAGCTGGCCATGGGGATCTTAGTTCGTTACTTCCCATCCTATCCACCAGTGTGCGTCTGGGATGAGGATGCTCCACAGACTGGCCTTGTGGCAGGATAAATACTGCTGGCAGTGTCTGCTCATTGCAAACTGCTGGGAGCCTCATTGTCCCCCTGGGCTGATGTTCTGTGTGTGCTGGACATGGTGTTCTCGTGCCAAGCAGATCTTTGTGCTCCCTGTCATGGGGAGGTTGTTGGCCAGCTTCCGTCAGGGATGCAGTATTGCTGTTAATGCTGCAGTGCTGGGGAGTCGTGTGCCCCAACGGAAGACGAAGTGGCCTGCTGCATCTCTGTGCTGCATAAATGCAAGTCAGCAAAATCTCTGCAGAATCAGCCAACAAGGGGCAAGCTTATTGCATACTTCTTCTGCTTAATTTCCATGACATGCACTCAGAAATCAGCTTTCTTCAGCTGTACAGGGATGTGCCTTCTGCAGGAGGATAGTTCTGATGTGCTCTCTAGTCTGCAGTTTGGCTCTTCCTTCTGGATCCAGCATCAGCTGCTGGCTTGCAGGACCCTTGTGTCCCAGTCATTATAAATAACAATGTGTTGTGTTTTCAGCAAATCCTTTAGGCCAGACAAGATTCCAAGCCATGTGTTTGAAATCGATGAAGACTTTGAAAAGGATGAGGTATGGAGGTACTTGGTTTGTTTTTACATATTCCACTGTAAGTTCTGTTAAAAAGCAGATTTCACAAGGCAAAGTGAGAATTCAGTTCCCAGCAATGGTTTTCTGAGGAGATGTTTCGTGCTGTGAAGACGTGACCAAAACTGAGACAGTGATATATTTCGGAGTATGATATGTTTCAGGGTAAGCTCTTGAAGCTAAGGGTCTCCTAAATTACCCGCAAGATTAGCAATAATATAATGGTTTTTACTTGAAAGAGTGCAGCAGGGGTAAGAAAAAAAAGGAAGCCAGGCAATGACTAAGTAAAATTCTTCATGTCCAGAATGAAAAGTGGGTAATTTGGTTTCCAACCACACTGTGATATTGGGGTCCTCCTCTAGCACATAACCTGCAATTCCCTATCAGTCACCCCAACCCTAGGTGCTCACAGCATGTCAGTCCTGTTCTCTATGGGCTATGCCAGTGTTCCAAGGGGTTTGCTCCCTCTGGAGGTTAGCTGTTTGCGCTCAGCTGGTCGCAGGGAAGGTTTGCAGCCCTGGAGCAATTTCCTGAGGTGAGCTGAGGGCCCTGGCAGTGGGGACATCCCCATCTTGGGGCTCATTTTGGAGGATGCTGTGTTTCCCTCTGCAGATCGTGTTTGCTACAAAACAAAGGGGGAGCATTTTTCTGTCCCAAGTACCACGTGAAGCCTAATTCACACCCGTGTCATTAGGAAGTTGTAGTTTGCAGTGGGAAGAGTTTAGCTCAGCTGGTAAAAACCCACATGGCACTGAGCTGCTGCTGCTGCTGCTGAGGACGGAGGTAAAGGGAAGTTTCTTTCCTGCGGAGCTGAAGATTTGAAGGGGCCGTTGACTGCATGTTCTCCCGGTTGCTGCGTATGTCTCAGTGCACCTCGGGTCTGGACTGGGATGGCTTCTTTGTACATGGAAATGTTTTGGTTTTTTCATATGTTGTTGGGTTGCATTACATTGTTAACTTGAGGTGGTACCTCTTTAATAATATCCAATATGGGCTGGAGACAGAGCTGTGCAGTATGGTAATAGCATAGAATGATAGACTGGTTTGGGTTGGAAAAAGCCTTAAAGTATATGCAGTTCCAAGTCCCGTCCAACCTGGCCTTGTACGCTGCCAGGGATGGGGCATGCATCTGAAAAAGCAAAAGGACACAAATGTGCTATCAAAATTGGGTGGCAAGCTTTTTTCTTCAGGTCAGTGTTCACAAAGTGAAGTTACTGAGGTTGCTCGTGAAAGAGTATTCCAAGTGCTTTGGCAGCTCTTTTGCCATTTATATGTTTTGGCATGGCCATATCTGAAGGATTCTGTTACGGTTTCCTGACATTTGCATTAGAGTTATGTAATGGAAATTTGAGTAAAAGCAATCTCATGATGGAAAAAGTTGAACCAATATAAAGGAGAAATCACGGGTTGTTTTACCCAGGGAAATAAAGCATCAGAAAGTTTACTTTGTCATTGGAAGTTTGGCAAGAAAAGAGTGAAAACCTGCCATTCAGGATGCGAGAGACAATACAAACCCATTCCCTTCACAGCTCATGGGCAGACAGCCCAGGTCCACCTCTGCTGCTGAGTCACTGCAAGTCCCAGGGCAAGTTTTCCTTATCAGTCTGGGATCTCATTTCTCTCCCTCCCCAGTGGGGGTCACAGTTGGGTATGGATGGAGAGCTGTGCTCCCTGGCTGGGCCCATGGGCCAGGAGCAGAGGTGCACATCCCAGCTCACAAGCCAAGCACAGCCTGACTGCTCACTTGAAACTGTCTGGTTCATCAAATGTGCAGTTATACTCCCCCTATTGTGGCTTGGGGCTTTTCACCTAAATGTACGATGGAGAGTTGATTTATCCAAAGGGAAATGACACAATAGGGCTGGAGTTCTGCATTTTGCAACCTCCTGAACAGACCATTTTGGTAATCTCCTTCTTCCCCAAGCTTTTGAAACACTGTGTAAGAACCACAGTGCATTTCCTCACTGCAAACTGCTGTGCAGCTCTGTCAGTGTAGCTGTAATCTGTCCTTTCCGAAGGTGACCCAAACTTGCCTGTTTTGCCTCTTTCTTGGAAAGAGATAACCCTGATTTTTTTTGTGAGAACACTGTCTATGCAGCTGTCTGCGTTACACATATATTCTACATGTTGTATCACTGTAGTTAGAACAGTATTGTTTTCCAGGGTAGAGATAATCCTTGTGTCCAAGGGGAATTTTGTGTGGGAGGCAGTTCACCCCTTTTTCATAGAATCATGGAATGGTTTGGGTTGGAAGGGACCTGAAAGCCCAACGAGCTCCAACCTGTTGCCACAGCAGGGACACCTTCCACTAGAGCAGCTTGCTCCAAGCCCTGTCCAACCTGGCCTCTTTTGCTCTCTTTCAGGATTCCTCCTCCCTGTGCTCCCAGAAGGGTGGGGTGATAAAGCAAGGCTGGCTGCACAAAGCCAATGTGAACAGCACCATCACTGTTACCATGAAGGTGAGTTTAATCCAGCATTATGTTGATCGTGAACAAGGCACGAGGTTAAGCTCAAACTGCATCAGGAGCGCAGGCTTGGATTTGGGTGGACATCTGTCCCTCTTGTAGAGTATCCCAAGGTGGACTGGAAAACACAGTCTGTCAACAGCCTTTCACCCCTTCCCTCCCCAGAATATGACCCATGCACTTCAATTCATGACAAGCAAGCTGAACAAAGAGGCCTGTTTCAGTAAACCAGGGTTGTTTCTGAATGAGCAGCTGAGGCCCAGAAGAGGAAGGCAATTTGAATAACTGAAACAGCTGCCCTGCAGAGAAGACTGCTCTGAATTGATGGTTTCCTTGCTGGTAGGAAAGATGTATGGAGGCCAGCTTTAAATTGCAAGGCCAAGTCTTAGCTTTAAAAGCAGGGGTGATATCACTGAGGAGATGGAGCTTTACTGACCTAGAAGCAGCAGCTGCATTGTCTCCTGTTCAACACTGCGCGTAATCCAGCATGACATTGCTCACATTTTGCAATGGAGGATTTTAGCAGTTCCAGCTCAGGATTTTGCTGTGGCAGTGAGCCCGTCTCTTGTTCCACCCTGCAGCTGCCTCCTTACAGCATAGAGAGAGTATGAGGGAGTTATCCTCTACTGTGCAGCTGAAGGATGGCTGCAGTGAGGCTGCTTTGTAAGGATATTAGTAAATCTCAAAGGGCTCGATTCAGCGAGTTCTGCTTTCATGAGAGGTGGAGCAGGACCATTCGTAGTGCTAAATTTAATTGAGTTTTAAAATGATTACTCGTGAGCCTGAAGGCCACGCACAGAGCAGGGTTTTCTGATCCTCTGCTTTTGCAAGCAGCAAGGTTGAAGCCATTTCTGTTCCTTTAACTTCTGGATGAGGTATCATACGTGCTGAAAGTAGTCAGTTGTGTTCGTTCTTGACTAAGCCTCTTGTGTATTGTTGGCCTCTGTGCTCAGCACCTCAGACCCACCTTCCAGGGGTGTTCTCTGAACTACACTGGCTTCAGTTCCATTAGTAGAGTCTCTCGTGAAACTCAAAGTACCGACTCTCAGTAGCTGTTTTCTGAGCTGGTCTGGGTCACTTCTGTATCTCACAAAACACCTCCTAAGGCACATGCAAGAAATCTGAGGACTTTGAATGTCTTTGGCGTTATCACCATGTTGAGGAGCTCCTGTGCTACAGCAGAAGCACATGTGTCCATCTCTTGAGTGCTGGCTCTTCCATTGCTGCCACGTGCTGGGTGATTGGTACCTCACGTTGCTGCTAACCACGTGGAGAGCCAGCCTGCAAACAAGCTGTAAGTAGGGTGCAGCTGCCAGCCTTTATTTCAGAGTAACCTTTCCTTTGCAGAGAGCTTCCCTGGTTTGGCCCAGCTCTCTTGCTGTCTGCTCTGCAGCATGTCAGTGTGCTGCATTACAACCAGGGCATCACTTTTCTCCTCCCTCCTCTCCTTTTCTCCTCCCTCCTCTCCTTTTCTCCCTGTCTTCCCTAATGGACTTCCCCAGTTCTGTGGCCATCCCTCTGCAATTGCAGTGCTCGCCAGCAGCATCTGTAGCCTGATCAGAGCAGATGTTCCCCTCTGTTCCTAGGTTTCTAGTATTCATTTCAAATGAGCATAGTTTTCTGGCAATTATTTCTGACAGCAGTGCTTACAAGGGAAAAGGATCATAGAAATAGTGTTTGCTGCTTGCTTCTACATTTCCTTTTGAACAGAATTCAGAAGATGCCAAATGGTGTTAGTGTGAAATCCCATACCCACAAGGGATATCAACCCTGTAATATCTAAAGAGAGATCTGTCATGGGTTTCTGTAGCATCCACTGCCAAAGTTTCTGAGATTGATTCAGTCAAGTGCTAAATCAGTGTTTAAGCTGGCTTAGTGCTTAGCATACTTAGCTTTCCATGTATTTTTATGCTTTGTTGGACTAAAGGCTTAAGTAAATCTTATTAAACATCTCTTGGAACAGCTCTGTGGCTAGCTAGTCATCTAAATGATGCCAGGGGTTATCATTCAGAGCACAACGCTCCCTTCCAGTTCTGTGTGAGTGGTTTTGTTGAACACGTGCTCATGTCACTAGTGGTGGGAGCAGGAAATTACTAGTAGTCTCCCATCTGGGATGAAAAATGCTGTGTTTATTTGTAGACCTTCCAGATATGCAGAAGAGTGGAAAATACTCACAATGCTGCTTGCTGCAGCTTTCTTCATGATTCTCCTAACACAGATACCCAGCAACTGTGAAATGCACCCTGCTCCTTACAGCCTGACAGCATATGGTGCTGTCATAGCTGCTGCCAAAATATTCTCCTGAATTAAAGTCCTGAGTTATAGCTAGCCTTGTGGCTGACAAATGTGAAGGAAGATGTTCTGAGATAGTGAAGAGCTTGGTTTTTTCATGAAAGTCAATATCTCAAACGCAGAATCCCTTCTCCCAAGCTTACTGCTTTATGAGAATGGAACGCTGAGCCTAGCCACTTCTTATGAAAATAGGTTTGTGTGTGTGTGTATATATATACATATTTTTATATATATATATAAAACACCAAGCAAATCATAAGAAAACCAAACAATAAAGCCCCAAGCAGTTGAATGGATTAGTGTCCCTTGGCTTGCATTTGCATGCTAGGAATTTCCACATGTCTGTTCCAAAGTCTTCCGGAGAATTGCTTTGTAATTCTAACTAAGGTCTTTATCGAAAAGGCTTTGGCAATGCCTGCTCTAGGCTGGGATGAATCTTCAAGCAGTGAGCTGATCTGAATGTACCGTGCAGCATTACTTTGTGAAGATGAAGGAGGCTAGAGGCGAGCTGAAAGCCCTGGGGCTTTGCTTCAGATGGACAAACTTATCATAACAACAAGGACATTAGAGTTAAAGAAGATGATGAAATCTCCAGGAAAGCAAGTTTTAGTCAAAGGGGTGAATCACAACACTCCAGGGTCTTCAGTGTTTCTTGTTACAGTATTTTCTCAACAGGAGGAGGGCACTGTGGCTGTGGTTTGTGATACACAACAGAGTGAATACTTGCATGAGCAAGACTTTGTTCTTTTGCAGGTATTCAAGAGGAGGTATTTTTACTTGTCACAGCTCACAGATGGTTCCTATATTCTTAATTCCTACAAAGATGAGAAGATTTCAAAGGAATCCAAAGGCTGTATTTTCTTGGATGCTTGCAATGATGTTGTTCAGGTGGGTGTGCTTTCTGCATAGCTGGACATGGGCTGACGCACTGCTAGCTCTGACGCAGACATGCTGTCTAAGGTCTGGACCATTGAGGGGTGAAGATATGGATTTACAAACTAACCCAGAGCTGGTTTGCTCTGTCAGCTTATCCTATTAAAATGCAGGCAAGGCATTCCATGAGGGTGCCATGCTTCTGGCCAGGAAGGCAGCAAGTGGAGAATTGCTGTCAGAGTAAAATGGAAGTGTTTCATCGTTGCCTCATCTGCTGTCTCCCTGGTCTGTCCGTCTCCTTTACCTGGTTGTCGTAGGTCAGGTGCCTTCCAAGATGCCAAAGGGTTGAGGCCAGTAATTGGTGTGACTTAGTCTTGAGCACCTTCCTCCTCTATTTGCTGCTTACACCACCTTCTTGTTTCTTAAGTTACATCCTGGTAAGTCCATGGAAGCATGCAACCCCTTGGGACTTGCGGCCTGCAAAGGGCTTGTAAGGTTTTAGGAGCAGGTATTTGTACAGAACTCAAACCTGGGGTGGTTTTGTTATGCTAAGAGTGAAGCGCAGCAGTGGATTGCTGCTGGGCCTTCTGCTGCTGCTGCCGCCTCTGCAGAAGCTTCAAGCGCCAAGTGCCATGGAGCCGGTACAGGGCAGCTTAAGTTACTCACTTCAGCGTGGGTGAATTGGAGCTGTGTGCTTCCTGAACACAGGAAAAGCAGCGGTGCACACATCTCAGTGATGTACAGGGTATACATCAGGTTTGCCTTGGCTTCAGGTTGGAAAATGCTGTTTAAAGGCCAGCAGAGCTCAGAGAAGTTTTATTGAACCACTTGCTTTCAATTAGGTACCTCTGAGTGTCCTGGAGTGCAGCATCACTTAGTGTCAGACAAATCCAGTTCCTCGCTTCTCTGGGTAAACATTAAAGGTTTGACAACAGAAGAAGGAGCTTGCTCGGGCTCCTTAGTGCAATGTCTGTGGTTCAGTCTGGCTCTCTTCCACTTTCAGAGTAGCTGTCAAGCATGGAGCTGCCAAGTGCTTGATCACAGCCGTGAAGCCCTTTGTGATTGCTGCAGAAGAGGCTGCATGGTGTCAGCAAGGGTGCTGGCATTGTGTTTCATGGTGTTTCAGCTCAGGATGCTTCCACAGACAGTTGTTGAGCAAAATGTAATACTGATCTTTCTCATTCTGATTTCTTTGTTTAGTGTCCCAAGATGCGCCGTTACGCATTTGAACTGAAAACAATAGACAAGTACAGCCACTATCTGGCAGCTGAAACTGAGCAGGAGATGGAAGAATGGCTGGTGACTCTGAGGAAGATCATCCAGAGCAATACTGAGAGTTTGGTGCAGGAGAAGAAAGACACTGTGGAATCTGTGCAAGGTCAGTTTATAAATAAGCACCTACCTTCACCCCTCTGCGGGAGGATGTGAGCAGTGTGCTTGGAGAAGTGTGTGTTTGTCTTCCTGTATTAATAGCAAGAATTGTGGCTGACACATAATATCATGTGAAGGGGCTTAGTGTAATGGAGACTATAGTCTGAGGGATAAAAGTGGTGGGAAACATGACCCTCCTTCTGGATGGGAAATCCATGGCAAATTTTCAGGAGTCCTGGAAAATTGGCTCTGTGCTGGAGTCCTGCTTTGGAAAGACCTAGCAGGCTGTAACAGCACACTCTGGTACTGGTAATGTATGGAAAAATCATACTTCTGAGGAGTGGAAAAGTCCCCATGAAGGGTTTCTGTGCTATTCTAAGCAAATACTGCAGGATCCTTTCTGGCAGAGCAGTGCTCCTGCAGTTGTTTTGAACATCTGTTTTTTGTGTCCTTGCAGAAGATGAATCAGGCACGCAGGGAAAATCGGAGAACATCCTGGAGAGCCTGGAGAGGAGCATGCATCCAGAGCTGATGAAGGTATTGTGCGTGCAGAGGATGCTCTCGCAGCCCATAGATAGTTGTCTCCTCCATGTCTATAAAAGGGGTTTTCCATATCTGTGTCTTCAGCTCTGGGGGGGCCATGCAGGCTCCAAGTGCTGGTGGGGTCCCTGTTCTCTCATCTGCCTGTCTTGTGGATGGAGCTTCATGACTTGAGGCTGCATTCTCCTCACCTCCAAGTGTAGGGCATTTAAGGAAGAACCAGAGTTAGAGCAAATGAAGGGCTGTTATGGTCAGTAGGGCTCATTCCTGCTCAGGAGGAGTGGCCGTCCAAGCCATGAGAGCAGAAGGGCAGTTAGGTGGCAGCCACATCCTCTCTATGATGCATTGTGGTTGCCTACTTCTGTCTGATTTCTCATCTGGCAAAGCCACATTGTTCTACTGCCATTGTACAGTGTTGGTGGCTACAGCTAAGTTTAGAGGAGGCCACGGGGATGGTCAGAGGCTGGAGCATAGCTTGTGTGAATACAAGCTGAGAACAGTGGGGCTGTTCAGCCTGGAGAAGAGAAGCTGCGTGGAGACCTCAGAGCAGTTCCAGTGTCTGAAGGGAGCCTACAAGGATGCTGGAGAGGGACTCCTCATCAGGGCCTATAGTGATAGGACAAGGGGTGATGGGTTCAAACTGGAGCAGGGGAAGTTCAGGTTAGATAAGGAAGTTCTTCCCTGTGAAGGTGCTGAGGTGCTGGCACCGGGTGCCCAGAGAAGCTGTGGCTGCCCCATCCCTGGCAGTGTTCAAAGTCAGGTTGGACACAGGGGCTTGGAGCAAGTTGGTGTAGCAGAAGATGTCCCTGCCTGTGGTAGAGGGGCTGGAACCAGATTATCTTAAAGTCCTTTCCAGCCCAAACCAGTCTGGGATTCTATGATCCTCTCAAGTACCACAAAGGGCCGGAAAACTTCTATTTTGGTTTGCTTCCATTCTTTGCAAGTAATGAGCATTTGCCCTTTGTGGCCAGGCAGTAATATCAGTGCTTTCCTTTGTCCTAGTACGGAAGAGAAACAGAGCAGCTGAACAAACTGAGCAGAAACGATGGAAGACAGAACCTCTTTTCTTTCGACCCAGAAGTCCAGGTAAACATCCCCATATTTGCAAATGTGAGGTTTTGTTCCCTGGGTCCTGCCTCCCCTGTTCCCACTGTTTTCCAGTGGGCTGGGAAACAGAAGTGCAGCTTGTGTGAGAGCTGAACAGCATGTCAGTGCTCAGGTGACAGCTCAAATAAAAGGAAGAGTGACAGCAACCCCACACATGAACTCCCTCCAGCTTTACTGGCTTCTGTATGATGCATCTTGATGCTGCTGGATTTCAAACCCATCATCTGGGTGTCTGGGAGGTTCTCATGACTGCAGAAGCAGTAGAAGTATTGCAAGGACACCTGCAACCCACGTAGCCTGAGCATGTCTGGGGTCTAACAGTGATGTTAAAGACCATGTGAGTGGCTTACAGGGAGAGTCTCAGTCTTCAGGGAGTTTTCAGGTGTAGGGTACATACAACCAGGAACACCACCTCGTGCTGTTCTCATGCTCTGGGGTAGGAGTTCATTGACTGTTGGCTTGCTTTCCTCTCGGTTTTGACATCTTTGCTAAGCTTTCTGCCAAGGTCTAGGTGTGGGAATTCAGTGGAATGGGCTGCAATTGTTCATACAGTTGGAGAGAATTGTTCCAAGTTATTTGATGCTTTCTGGTTCTCCTTCTGGCATGCTTTGGCTTGTTCACACCTGTGAAAAAGAACTTTCTGGTTTAACGAGGAAATGTAATTAGTCTTTACAAGGTTTAGTTGTGCAAAATGGGCTTTTCTCTTGGCCCTTCTTTAAAGTCTTTAACAGGAAGAAGGTAAGCATCCAAGAGACCATGGAAATATTATTCAGTGTGGAGCATCTAAGATCTGGGTTTTTTCACCTAACCAAATGGTTAGGCTGAATTCATTGTCCTCCCTCTGTACCCAGAGGTCTTCGTTCTGGTGTGGGTCAGTCAAATCTGCTGGAACACTTTGGCATCCAGAATCGCTGCCCTGGTCAATCCTGGTTTGTCCATGCACCCTTGTATGTCGGTGCTAAGGAAACTGGGAGCAGGAACATAGACCTGCAACATACTTTCCTCATTGAGGAGACAGGGGAAGCAGTGGGAAGAGTTTCCCACAATCAGATGAACAATTGCAGCCTATTTTG
Organism: Psittacus erithacus; assembly: GCA_009867235.2. NCBI lineage: Eukaryota > Metazoa > Chordata > Aves > Psittaciformes > Psittacidae > Psittacus > Psittacus erithacus. Next base: position 3,269 of record WYDI02031970.1, on the reverse strand, counting down.
CTGGAATGACTTGATTGTGAGATATCAGCTCCCTAGGTTTGGCAGGAGGGTTTGTGCAGGATTGGCCTGTGCCAGATTGTCCCTGAGAGATTTGCTGGTATTTGAGGGTGTTTGGTAGCTGTGTGTCCCCACTGCCCAGTATGATGAGTATGGTGAAGGTCTTGTCTAGCTGATGGTATTTTGGACATGTGTATCTCTTCCCCAAGAAGGGTGGATGTTGAGGCACAGTCCAGGCATGGGTGTTCTGGGTTAGGAAGAAAGGAGCTGATTATAATCAAGACTGGGTTTTCTAGCTGGCTCTGCAGGCAGTCTTTGTTGTTTCTAAGTATGCCACTTATTGCTGTGTATCTAGAAATGCCTCCCACTTTGAGGAGGTGTTCACCATCCAGCGGCATGTGCCTTCTCTATTTCAGGCACAGGGACCACCGTTTAAACTAGTCAGATCTTCAAAGTGGAAGTTACTTTTCTGAGGGTAACACCGACTTAAGTTCCGCTTTCTTCCCAAGCTCTAAATGGTGTTTGGGAGGATCCCCAGGGTTACAGCAAAGCAGGAAGGAACTGAAATCATACCGAGGTTTAGTTTTGTGTGCTCCACAAACCAGATTGCTAAAAATTGATGCATCCTCATGAATTCATGTCGTGAATACGTTTGTGTAACATCCCCAAATGACGCTCATTTGTGAATGTCTTGTACCTTCTGTACCACCAGAATAAAAGATTATTAAGATGGTATTGATCATAATGTGACCCCTTAACATTATTCAGGCACTTATGTTCTTGTTTAATGAGACCAGGTTTGCTTGTTTGATGTCTAGAGACTGGACTTCTCGGGGATGGAGCCAGACGTGAAGCCGTTTGAGGAGAAGAGCAGCAGGCGCTTCGTGGTGAGCTGCCAGGACTTCTCCCTCAACCTCCTCGCTCAGCTCAATGACAGGGCCGAAGGAGGACCCACCAATGTAAGGATTGCTCTGGTGTGTCCTGCTTTGTCTTGAGGAGGCTCACTGCCAAGAAGAACCCTCAGCAGATTAATCTGGGTGGATAAAAACATCCCATTGGGGTGATTCTGATGAGACCTGGGCAAGCAGTGACTGCTGGCCCAGGGTCATTGAAGGATTTATCTACATTGGTGGTCTGATGTTCCAAAAATGTGTCTGGGGACAGGGTCTGTCCTGATGTGCCTCAGCCTGCCGGGAGCATGGACTGTTGGGAACCAGCAGTTCAGAGGCGTAGGGAATGGGGAGTTTGTGTCTGCCATGTTCTGGGCCCCTGTGAAAGTCCTGTTGGTAGATGATTAATCTCCATCTCCAAACCCCTCACTTCTGTGTTTTATTTCATTTCCCCTAATGGCAAGGAATTTCCTTGTTCTGAAACCTTCTGACTCCCAGTCTAACTGTATTCACAGCCCAGCACTCCCAGACAACTGTATTCACTTTATTATATGCATTTGTTATCGTGCCAAAATTTTGCCTTAGCCTAAAAAGCTCTTCCATGTGTTTTCTGAGCCTCTGATGTTTGTAGACAGCTAACACATCTCTGCTCAGCCTCTGTTCTGCCTGGCTGAACAGACCAGCCTCTTCCAGTCTTTCTTCCCAAAACATAATCCCTATTATCATGTCCTGCCTTTGGAGTCAGCCCATTATGTGAGGGTGCTGGAGCAGCAGGTAGCATCGCAGCGGAGGCAGCAGCCCTGGCGCTGCAGATGGTACCTTGTGTGGTGCCTGTTAGAACTGTAAAGGCTTTCCTGGTTCATTCTGGCAGTTCACAGCTCATGCACCAGCTCGTCCTCCTTGGTAACCCCCAGCAGATGAATGTGTCACTGAGAGCAGAAATTCTTGTTATTCTGTCCCTAATCAGGCCTGAGTCTGACCTAATCAGCACGTTTTTAGTATTGATGTAATGCCTCCAAGTCATGCTGTAATGGCTTGGGCACGCTACAGTCTGATCTTCAGGCCTTTGTATCTTGACATGCGCACATGCCTGCTAGGATTTGTGAATTAAAAATACATGGAATTATTGCCGCTTGCCTTGTGTTGTCAAGGTCAGTAGCTACAAACAAGTTGGCAGACTTGGCACATGCAGTTCCTCTGCAGTGCCGGCCTGTACAATGGGGTTTTTTGACATGTATTCAATCACGTTTCCAGGTCGAGCCCTTTTTCCTAAGCCTGGCATTGTTTGACCTGAAAAATAATTGCAAGATTTCAGCTGACTTCCACGTGGACTTGAACCCCCCGTCTGTCCGGGACATGCTGATGGATAACGCTGCATCCAGCGTGGAGGGCACCAAGGGACGTTCTCCAGGAGAGAACCTTGTGCATGGGGTCCCTGAGGCTTCCTTGCGCTACATAAAACGGGTAAGGAACTGACTTTCTACTCTTTCTGTGTCCCTTTTGAGGCTGTGGCTGTTCAGTAGTGTTGCAGTGTGGTGTTGTCCATTGTGTGGGGAAGCTGAAGTCACCTTTTCTCTTGAACTGCAGGGTTTTGGTCAGTGCTACTTTGGGCTCACTGGCAGTGATAGTCAAAGCTCCAGGTGGAGCTTTTCGAGACTTGACCATGCTCAAGCCTTGTGAGGCCCCACAGCCCATCTGCAGCAGCAACCAAAGCAGGGGCTGTGTGTGCTGTGGGAAGGGGCAGTGCAGGTCGGGTGTCCTGCTGTCTGACAGCCTGCTGTCTGCCTGTTGCAGGGGGTTTTCTCCGTGACTGACCCACATGTGGAGATCTTCCTGGTTGCCCGTGTGGAGAAGGTGCTGCAGGGCAGCATTACACACTGTGCAGAGCCGTACATGAAGAACTCGGACCCAGGGAAGGTATTGAATGGGGCCATGAGAGTATCTGCTTAGTAATGCTGTCCGCTGCTGCAGGGAGTAGTGTGGTCTGAAATGTGGGTTGTTCATTCTGACAAATACTGGCCTTACCCATTCAGCTGCTTGTGCTGCTGCTGAGCTGGCTTCGACGGTGCTGTGCTGGGAGATTTGATTCCTTCCCCTGGGAAGAGGCAGAGGGTTTTTAGAAGGAGCCATGTGGTTGGGGCATGGGGGCCTGTTCCCTGTTACACTTCAACAAGGCAAAGCCTGGGCTGGCAGCAAAAAAGTGGGACACTTCACCCCTAGAGAAATGGGCTGCACTGCTACGTGATGCTACACACAGTGTCTTAGCCCCCAGCAATAAGAGGGACATGTTGCTGTTGAAGTGAGGCCAGAGGAGGCCACGGAGCTGCTGCGAGGGCTGGAGCAGCTCTGCCATGGAGCCAGGCTGAGAGAGCTGGGCTGGGG
>WYDI02031969.1:0-15209 GCA_009867235.2 Psittacus erithacus | reverse complement strand
CCCAGGCTGAAAGTCAAAAACACAGCACTGCACCAGCTACTAAGAAGGAGAAGAATGACTGCTACTGCTGAACCCAGAACAGCCAATTACTGATACTTGGTGATAGGATGAAATCCTTTTGCACATTTTGTTTTAACAATGATCCCTTACCATAATTAGTTCTCTTTTTTAAATGTTCAGTTACTGAACTGTCTACTCTTGCGTACAATATCTTACATGCTTGAATTAATTTTAACTTAAATGCCCTCACAAGGATTCTGGTAAGTTAGCTGAATCTTCCCAAGCCCATATCCAACTTTCAGTGGGTCCATGAAACAAACATATGAGAACCTGACTGTGCTCTCCTCACTTTCTGTCAATTTGTCTTGCTCCTCTTCGCTATATTTTTGTTGGGTATTTTTTATCATAAAGTGCATGTTTTTATAATTCTTATGTGTTACATTAAATGTTTTGTGGTGCGGACAGCAGGCTTTGCTGTGTTTGCATAGTGTAGTTTCATTGCTGATAGAAGCCTTTGTGCGCAACCCTGATAAAAGCAATGCGTCTGTTCAGCTTATTTTCCTATTATCTGTTATACTTGTGCTTTATGTAGCACAGTCCAGTGAACCTGTTTGGAAGAAAAGGAGCTGGCAAACACTGCATTTCCAGTCCCACAGCTGACTGATTTTGCTTCAGGAGGTACAAGGTGAACTACTCTTCAGTGACTGGTAACTGAGCCCGTACTGTGATCATACTGCCTCAAGTCCCAGTCCACTTGAATCCCTGTGTACATTCTGCTGCATATACACATATCTCTGCAACAGTATTACTCTAAATTCCTTTTTCACATTGTGCCCAATAAAAGAGAGGGCAGTAATAAGTTTACTGCCTTCCACCACTGCTTTTCCAGTCCTTTCCAGCCTGCTCTCACCCTGCCCCTGGCGACATGCCTTCTCCTTTGCCTGTCTTCTCAGTTGTGGCTTTCACAGGAGAGGGAGGGAGGCAGCAACACTGCCCTTAACACCATTAATGCACCGTATGGGTTCTAAATCGCCATCCACATCTCCATGCCTGCCTCTGGCTCAGCTGAGATCTGTTGGTTTCTCCTGGTGAGGATATAGACTAAGCACTGCAAAAACAGCTCCTCCAAAAAAGAACAAGAGCTGTTCATTCACTTGGGTCCTCCTTGCCCTTCAGAGAGTGTGTTAAATTTTGCATTTTAAAAGGTGACAATGCTGGTGGACTCTGGACAGGTGGTGGGAAGGTGGTGGAAGTCTTCCCCTTGTACCAGGCACCCATTCAGCCACAGCCATAGGAAATGGTAGCAGGTCAGGGAGATGGCTAGTAAAAGCAAGGGAGCACCCTGATACTTCCAGTTGCCCCTCTGAGCTTCAGCCTTGTTTGGGGCTGTGGGACACCCACCAGCTTGGGCTCAAGACAGCACCTGGTGTCCAGCAGCTGTAGCAAAGTGGGCAAGGGAGGTACAGGGAGGGCAGGAGCCTTGCAAGAGGCAGCATCAGATCTCCTGCAGCACATCACATCTGACCACAATAGCTCCCTCATCGCCTTTAGGCACCACCAGCAACCGCAGGACTTCCATGTTCAACAGGGCCTTGAGGCCTTGACACTTTCAGCTCGTACCAGAGTGGCCCCCAGTAGCTGGCAGGGGAAGGCGCACACAGGCCGGCAGAGGGGCAGCAAGCCCTGTTCCCTGAACCGTGACTGGAGGCTTGCGTGTAAGGTGCCTCACTGCAAGGGACGGTTCCCTCTCTTCACAGATGGTGTTTTGCACACAGAGTAACTTGTCTCCTCAGCATTTATTGTTTCCTATCACGCTCATTTTGATTTGCCCTGATTTTGTATATTTGCAGGAGGATGTTTAGGCATTTAGTTGCACTCTGCATGTGCACCAGCAATGCATAGCATAGCAGCGCTTGCCAAATCCTGTTTGGAAAGCAAATGGTATTCCATATGGCTTTAAAACACCAGTTGTGAGGGAAGTAGAAGAAATTAAAGAATTACCAATTCAGTGAAGTTTTAAACTGTTTTTTCCAATTCCGGCGAAAAGCAGGTATCCCTCCCACTTGGTACCATTGGTTCCTCCCTCAGCTGTCTTTATTCAGATATTTGCAGATCCATGCTCTGAAGCAAACCAGTGGCATCATTTGGGTTTAACGATCTCAGAACGTTTCTGTGAGGCTGCAGTGTTTTGGTGATATGTGGGGCACTGACAGGGCTTGGAGCACCGCCCTCCAGACATTTGGATTTGGCACAGCTAAGAACAAGTGCACCCTGGTGAGACAGAGAGAAGCCTTTCCATTTTATTCCTTATTGTAGCAGCACCATGCCAGAACAGCACCAAAGTGGCTTCTTTTATCAGGGCACGGGGAAAGGAAGAGCACCTCTTTTGATACCGGGTCCAGAAGAAACTGTTCTGCTCCAGGCAGATCTGCAGGCCTCTGCAGATCCAGTGCCTGGGTTTTGGCAAAGTTAGTTGGTGGCTGAGCTTCACATAATCAGAAGTCATTCTGATCCTGCACTGTGGCGTAATTGCTTAAAAAACTATGTTATTTGATGATTAAGATTCTGGAGTGAATTGTGTTCTTTTGGGTTCTTGCACTGTTTCTCCATCAGGGACTTGGTTTCACCGGTGTGCAGCTGCTGAAGCTGATTTACAGTGCTGCGGCTGTGGCTAGTCATAAATAAATCCTCTTATATAGTTGTTATGAACACCTGTTAGATCATCTGTCAGCAAAGCGCTGTTCACATTTATCATGGTGCGGTAGTTATTTTACCTCAATCCATTTCCGACTGACTCGGCCTCCATCACTGGATTACTATTACCACACCATAATCGCTCGTTTCCACTCCATGTTACAACTTGCAGATAAAAGATTTCACTACTTGGCCAAATTTCATAAATAAAGGAGCAGTTCAGTGCAGTAAAAGTTTATTTTTGTCATCATTTGTCACCCCATTATTCTATAAATCAAATGGAATAGCGCTATTGCTAACTCAGGCGTTGCTGTCAGCCCTAGGCATGGAAATGGTCCGTTTCTTCTTTTTAGATGAGATGACATGTCTTTCAGACTTAACTGGCTTATGGCTTTGTTTCACCCATTTTATTTTATCGGCCCTTCAGAAAAATCCTTGGGGACCGGAGAGACTAAAGGAATAAAATGGAATCAGAAAACACAGTAAAACATGCTGCTTTAGCTGTGTTATGTACATTTCCCACCCCCGCAATCATTCATTTACAAACTCCTCCACAAAAATAATGGATCTAGATATAAACAGCCCCTCAATGCATTCTCTGGCTTTGTGCAGATTTTATCACTCATGTCAAACCTTGGGACTTACCGGGCTCCAGAGAGGGTGCTTCAAAGTCCTGCTAATATGTCTGTTCTTAAACAGACTTCCAACCTGCACAGGGTGCACTGTGGGGTTGTGCTTTTGTTTTGAAGATCCGAGCTGATGAGTTGCATTTAGGGGTCCAAAGAAGCACTTTTCTAAACAGTTTCACAAATAGACCCCTCAGGATACTCTCCAGCACCTTCCCAGGCACAACTTCACAGAAATGTTGTTTGCTTTATTTTTTGCCCAATGATTTCTTAATTCTCGGTATAAAATCTGCTCCTGGGCCAGGCCCTGATTTTTTGGCCCCATGTCCATTATAGATGCTTGAGTGTTTGCTTGATTTATGAGAAGTTAGAAGATGATTCTCAAGACTAAATTTTGAAGAATGAAATATTCCCTGTTTTAAAAAGAACTGGATAGGATGATGATAAAGGGATGGAGTAATAGAAAAGGGTTTATAGTTAATATTATACTTCTGAGTTGGTTCTAATTCAAGTTACATTCTTCATAGTCATTATGTAGCTCATAAATTCAATAAAGTGTTTTACTATTACTATAAAAATGACAGGAAGGGGGGGTTTTATGTTGTAAGTTTCGTTAGTTGCTCTTCCTGTTTTATGTTGAAGTTCTCAGGCCATTATGCCATTAAACTCCTTGGAGTCTGAAGGGCTCAGGCCCCTCCATTCCTTATTGCTGGTGCCTGCTGCAGGACAAATGTCTGTGTGGTCAGTCTCTGCCTTCCCTCATCTTCCTTGTTGCTGACTTTCTTCAGTTCCATTTTAGCACTGCTTTTCATTTAGAAGACCAGGTACCTGCCCTTGTGAGAAGGCAATGGGAGTTTCAGGGTGGTTTTGGCTCCACTTTGGATTCTGAGCTCTGGAAATCAGTTCTCACCTGTGGCTGAGCTACTCACACGCAAAAATGGCTAAACCCTCTTACTGTAGTGGGTTGTGCATGGCTGTGGGAAAAGCCTGCTGCCAAAAAAGAAATGCTGTGCTCTGGAAATAAAGTAACTTTGGAGAGCTCATTCTTCCTTTTGCCTTCCCAGAAAGACTTGTGACTTTTCTCCATCTGTCTTCACTGTAAAGTTGCAAGCTCATCTTTGTTCAGGAATCTTGTTTGGTTTGGCAGTGGGAAAATGCTTGCAAATACAGTCTTGTGCATTTACTGGGAGGGTCTCTAAAGGCAAATTGAGAAGGGGTTTTGCTTTTTCATTAGTGAGGGGGAATTCTTTTTCAAAGGTACTCTATGATTTCTGTTATTTCTGCTTCATTAAAGGAAAGAAGTGTCAAATATCCAACCTTGGAGTCTTTTCTTTCTCCAGATGTTTGCTTTGCACACAATAATCTGCATGAGAACCGCAACTGCTAGTTCAGTGGCAAGAGTGCATCAGGACCCTAATCTAAAACCTCCCAATCCATCCAGCTGTCTGGCATTTGCTATTATAGGGCACCAACAGAGAAATGAGGCTGTGGCTTTATCACTGCACCCTGGGTGACAACTTGATTTTCTGCTTTCACTGCAGGCAGCAGCAGCCCAACATGATGGGGCTGTTAATTTGCGCATTTCATGGTGTCTGTCAGGGGGCTGGGAGAGGAGGGTTTCAGGGGAAGGGAATGGAGCATGTCCCAGCCTCGGAAGCACCTGTCTGCATTGACGGCACAGAGCACTTCTTATTAGTGTGCAGGTCTCTAAATGCAGCCCCAGGATGACAGCCTGGCATTCCCAGCACCCACACAGTGTGACAGGCGCAGGCAGCCGGTCCCATTGTTTGCCCTTGATGAGCATGTCATTAATGGAAATGGAAGAAAGTGAGGGCCACATCAGTATTCAAATAGCCTCCATCCTCTCTGCCATTCAACTGCCTGGCTCAGGCGGCTGCAGATTTCCTTCTGCAGCTCCACTTACACATTTTCACAGATTTGTTCCCATTGCATACAAATCCCCTCCATGTGGTTCTGGCCCTATGTCACACCACTTCTCTCACATGCACAAACGTGTTCTTCAGCATCATCTGATTGCCAAATACAAAGTGGGGATTCTCCCCTTCCTTGCTGTTTTGTGAATTGCTAAGGTGTCATTAGCAAATACTTGCTACTGACAACCCAGGAAATGGAGGGTGCTATTATTTAAACTTGAAGTATCAGCCGAGGGCCTGCTGTATTGTTTATAATGTTCTTGCTTGCTCCCAAGCAACTATGGATGCTTGTATCTGTGACCTATTTCTTGATAATAGATAGTAATATATTTGTTTTTGAACATTTCACCTGGTAGGTATGGAATAAGAGGATTACATGCAGAAGAGGAAATAACTAAAAAAATCTATATTCCTCCTTAATGACAGCCTCACTGGAAACATCAGTAAAGTCACGCTGCTCTCCCTCAAAACCGTCTTTCAAAATTCTCTGCCTTGACAGTAGCTGAACCACAGGTATGTGGAGACAAACACCCATCTTGCTGGGCTGCACCACTTTAGGCTGCCTGTACCCCTCTGATTTTGCATAATGCAGTGTGATCTCTTTGGGGTCCGGTAGTATGTTGGCATTCCATATTTTGATGGCATGGGCAACAGCAGGGTGTGGTTGATGATTAGTTCTCCTGAGCACTCCAGCAAAGCAAATAACACAGTATCATAATTCAGCTGGTATAAAGAATGTGTCTTGAGCGCGCTGGCATCTGGCCAGATCTTAAATGTATGTTTCTGTGCTTTAGTTTTGTGTTAGTCTGTTTCCGTAATAATATAATTAGTGCTCACAGGGGAGGCTATTGACACTGCCGCCAGGATCAGTTTGCTCTTTGCAGTATTTCCAAATCGTCTCGTTACACATCCAACTTGCAGGTCGGATGTGGCACCCCTTGCCTTTTGTCTGTACTTGTCCTCTCCAACCAGCGATTTAGCCTCAGATCTGAAGCTCTCTCCACTAATAAAGGCTGGAGCCAGCAACGAATGAATGCTGCTGGGTGATTTCCAAGCCTTGTTACATTTTGTAATCCTCTTTAACCCCAAGCAGCGTGGGAGAAAATGAGCCCAGAGATACTCCATTGGTAGGTTCCAAAACAAATACCACAGGACTTAATAGCAGAAGCACAGTTACTGCAATACGTTTTGGTAAGCAAAACTGCCGTCGAACCCCTGTCCTTCCTTTCAACTACTGCTCTGGACTCAAAAATCCTCCTAGGATGTGAGAGCATTGATTCCTGAGTGTATTTGTCCTAGTGGATGCTTTTCTTCCACTGGTGACTGTGGGAACTGCCCCAGCACCCTCTTTCCTGCAGCTTGGCTGCTGACATCACTGCAGCAGTGATGTCGATCTGATTTTGGCACTGATCTCTGTGAGGAGGATGATGGAATGACTGGGTTCACATTTAGGTGCCAAAGGCGCATCCCAGAACTACAACCTCTGTGAGCATGGGTGCATCCTCTTGCCTTGGCTCATACTACTTCCTTTGCTGGTCTTTCTTTTGCTATCAATTCAGACCACAGAATATGACAGGATCATGCTTTTCTGTGCCTGTGTACAGTAGTTTGTGCAATAGCGCTCTGATTTCAGTAGGAACCTCTAGGTGTTGCTGTAATATAAATAATTTTCTTTGGGGATTAAATTGAAGAGGGGAGCTGAATTTGGGTCAGACCAAGAGAAGAAACCCATGAGTTGTTTCTCTTGTTTAGAATGATTAATAATTTCTGCATAGTTTAATAACTCAACAAGTTGTAGAAACTGCATTTTATCAGACTGATCAAGCTAAAAAGCCTTTCCATTACTTCCATTGGTTAGCAACCAAGGGTCAGTCTTCATTCACCAGCAATGCATCTACAAGGAGCTGTAAGGATATGCTGATAATTTTAAAATTAAAGCTGACCATGGTATTATGACAAGTCAAGTTCCCTCTTCTGGATCATACCCACAAGCAATGTCCAAACCAAAAACAAAGGCAAGAGGTTCACCTAGATAGAAGCAGCGGAAAATTTTCAAAACCAATATGTGGAAACATTGTGTTCTAGAAACCAAAATGTCAGCATCTTTGGTATCAGTGTAAAAGCATTTTATGTGGCAACCATCCTGAAACAGTGCCTTGCACAATGTACATATTAGGGACAACAGGGAGAAGTTAAGAAAAATAGTGAATCCTAGTCTGGAGATATCAGCTGCTGTTCTGCTTTAAAAGATAAGCCGCCATCCTTTTCAAAGTAATTCAAGAGATGTGGCGGATACATCCCTAATATAGCATCAGGGGAAGAACTGAGAAACGGAGATCAGACACACAGAAAAAGTTTGTGGGGTATATTTTCAGAAGTAATGAGTAATTCTAAATGCATCTATAGAGACTATAGATAGTACCTGATCATCTCAGTTCAGTTCCTAGTTCTCTGAGAAGCAAATCTCTAGGCCATCTTCAGTTGGACACCTTAAAAGCTGAGACAAATGGAAAGTCTGCATCCATCTGAACCCAAAGGCTTGTGGATAGGGAAAGTCATCTCAGTACAAGCTTGGCCAGGAATGTAATTATTTCAAGCAGATTTTATCTCCTTAAGGTGAGATCATGGCTGCTCCATTTGTATCACCTTCATTTGCCATGGAGCCATCCATATTGTGCTTTACTGCTCATCCCTAATATGAATTCAGTATAGAAGTCAATAATTTATTTTCTTTGAACCAGTCAAGAGTAGATTTTCTCGTTGGCTATGCAATTCAGAAGTTCTGTGGATGAACAGTTGCAGATTTGTCATCTAGGGAGCAGATTTGAGTGCACAGACAGCAATGCCCCATGAGCAAGAGGACAGTTTCACAGTCAGCATGCAGTATTTTAACTTATCATAGGCTTCTGTGCTCTACTTTCTAGGGAAGGTATCACTTGTTCTGTGTATATGATACCACATAGTGATACAGAGGCTACATCATTCCTGCATGAAGAATAATATAAGAGACTCCAGGCCACGTGCAAACTGTTGTTGGAACACCTAAAAGAGCATTGGGAAGATGAAGGAGTAGCTTGTTCCCCATGCCAATGATAGGTATGAAGTCATATAGCAAAGATCAGTTTAGGCACAGGAATATTACCTGACAGTAGGACAGTGCAGCTACCCAGCAGCCTGGCCGGAGAGGCTGTGGAGGCTCCAGAACTAGAAATCATTACAAGGTAAGCAAACGATGACATACCATAGAACTGGTCTAGCTTTAAGACACAGATGAGATGATTTCCAGTATTTTTAGGGGTTTTTTCTGTGAATGTGCAAAGCACACCTGGAGTCTGGTTGACCTTTTGTTCTATGCACTCCTTGCATAGGTTTATGCAGCTGGACAATGTGACTGGGGAACAGAAAGTGGTTTTGCTCAGTTGCTCTCTGCTTCACTCTTTCCTGTGCTCCTATTTTCTGGCCAAGTTTCTGATCTTTTCTTTTTCTCTGGTCTGTGAAGTGGTCAAACAGACAATTATGAAGATGTGTAGTTGCGTGTATTTTGAATTGAGTCTACCTGCTTCCTAGTACTCAGTTGCTACTAAGTGGTAGCCATCAGTTACTGATTTTTCATGTCGCTGAGTGCTGTCAACATCTACTTTTTTGGATGAGCAAAGGAATTCTGTAGCGCATCTAAAACACAGTTATTTTGCTGGCCAGAAGTACATGCTTCTCAGCAGGTGTAAAAGCTTTGTAATGAACGATTAATCAGGAGCATAACACAGTCTCTACTACTAATTTTCTCGATGCACATATATTTCACTGTTGCTACATTCCATCATAGCTTTCTTAACAACATCTCTGGGCAATCTTCCTTTCTCAGGGCCCTATTAGCAAAGCAGGTCTTTATAGCTTGGAATCCATTTTCATTGCTTCAGCTTTCCTGTTCATCTTTCCATCCAAAAACTTGCAGCTCGTTTACCAAGCACTTGAGTTACTTTGCTTCAAGGAAACGATAAGCAAAAACCCCATCGTTTATGTTCGCTTTTTCAAAGTTCTTCTTTCAACCATGCAGAAAGTTTGAGGGTCAATTTCCAATGTCCATTTAATATTGTTGGGGTTTTATTGCATATTTTCCTTCAAGACTTCGTGCTTGCCTTCAATTTTCATCTTGGGTGGAGCACATTCATCCATCTTCTCTTACCATTTTTTTCTTTTGGAGTTATAACAGCTGTAAGCACAGTTTCCAAGGAAGTCTCAGTTCATTGCTCCACATCTAAAGGCTCTTCTGGCTGAGTTGCAGAGCACAAGGAAAAGAGAAAAGCTTTTGCCAGTGCATTGCTTCCAGCAGCCTTCTCACTGGAAATATGGCGCTTCCCAGCATCTGAACATGGAAACTATAGTGAGCACTGGCGTGGCTGGCAGTGCACTGCGCTGTCTGCGTTCGCCTCCTAAGGGACCAGTGCACTTGTTACTGCACAAGTTATTGAAAAGTGATTGAAAAGATGTGCTTTTTTCTCTGTGTGTGCTTTGAATTGAAATTTGCTGTATCCTTCTTCCCATCTGGTGCTTTGTTTCAGCTGCAGTTAGTAGGTTTACGTGGTGAGTTGACCCTGGCTGGATGCCAGGTGCCCACCAAAGCTGTTCTATCGCTCCTCTCCTCAGCTGAACAGGGGAGAGAAAATATGATGAAAGGCTTATGGTTCAAGATAAGGACAGGATGAGATCACTCACCAGTTACAGTCACAGGCAGAACAGACTCAAGTTGGGGAAAACAAATTTCTTACCAGTCAAATCACAGTAGGATAATGAGAAACAAACCCAAATCTTTAAAACCCCTTCCCCCAGCCTCCCCCTTCTTCCTGGGCTCAACTTCACTCTTGATTTTCTCTGCCTCCTCCCTTCTCTCATCACAAGGGGATCAGGAATAGAGGGTGTGGTCAGTTCATTGCACAGTGTCTTTGCTGCTTCTTCCTCTTCATGGTCTTCTTCTTCTCCAGCGTGGGATTCCTCCTGTGGGAGAGAGTTCTTCACACACTGCTCTAGCGTGGGTCCCATCCATAGGGTGCACCCCTTCACAACAGACTGCTCCAGCATGAGTCCCTGCAGGGTTGCAAGTCCTGCAGCAAACCTGTTCCAGCGCAGGCTTCCCATGGGGTCACAGCCTCCCTTGGGCATCCCCCTGCTCTGCGCTGTGTCTTCCATGGGCTGCAGGTGGACGTCTGCTCCAGCATGGACCTAAACAGACTGCAGGGGCACAGCCTGCCTCACCATGGGCTGCAGCCATGGTGAGGGGGGAATTTCTACTCTGGCACCTGGAGCACCTCCTCCCCTCCTTCTGCACTAACCTGGGTGTCTGCAGAGCTGTTGCTCTCATGTATTCTCTCTCTTCTTCCCTGGCTACTGCTCTGCAGCAGTTTTCTTGCCCTTTTTTACCATATTACCCCAGAGCCACTATCACCATCACTGATGACCTCAGCCTTGGCCATCAGTGGGTCCACCCTGTAGCCAGGTAGAACTGTCTTTGTCAGACATGGGGATAGATTGGGGCACCTTCTCAGAGAAATAACCCCACAGTCCCTCTGCCACCAAACCTTGCCATGCAAACTGAATACGGTTTGGCCGAAAAGCTCTAGGTTTTTTTCATGTGTCTGCACAGCCACAGTAGATTCATAACTTTTCTTTGCTTTTCCCAGTGTGAACTGTTATTTTGACTACATTCATGCTGCTACAGGAATGGAACAGCCAACAGACCAAGGTGATATTGTGATAGCACAGTCCTCAAATGTGGCAAAGAAAATAAGCAGGTCTAGGGCCAGTGGCTCAGAAGTGTGAGAAAAATCAAAGCGCTTACCAAAAAAATCTAAATCAGAAATTAAATGCCTTTACTGCCATCATTTTTCAAGGGAAAAATAGTATGTGTTATTGAGATCTCTGTAGTGTACCGCCTTCTCTGGCTTTCATATGACAGTTCTACCTGTTAGAATGAAAGGTTTTTCCATTTGTATTTACAGCCAACATGTTAAATGTACTTTGACATATTTGAATATACATATATATTTTAGGTTTTGATAGTGCTTTTGTGGAATTTTAAATAAAATTATCCTGCCTTATGCATGTGATACAGGGTCCTTTTCTATTATTCCTCCCTTGTGCCGTCTCACAGGCAGTAGGATTTGTGTCCTGAACTCTGGAAAAGGTACAGGCAAGGGGAAGCATGGTGAGATCTTTCATCCATGTTTGTGGAAGATCAGCTCCATAAGAAGGTGGAGGTTCTTTTTCATGGACATACATTTCTCATGGCAGACTCATCCTGAGAGCTGCTTTGGGACTGGGAAAACTTTGACCCACCACCTCTTCATCTGTACGACTTCTGGAGGTGCTTTGCTTTTCACTTCTTATAAAAAACAAGCAAAGAAAAATCACCAGACTTGAATTTTGTCTTGTTATGGGAATGACTACTCCTCTGGAAGCTCATGAGGTGAGATTACTCTTGTGCTGCAGGGGATTTGGTGATTTGGTGACTTCCTGTCTTGTATCATTGCCAGCTTTAACTGTTTTGTGCACAAGTGAACTACAAATTTGGCCTCTTTCTGCTGGGTTTTTTGCATTATTTAAATACTAAAGGCATGTGAAAACATTTTACTTTATTTAAGAAGAGCCCACATTTGAAAGCAAGCTAAACATATGGTTTCTTTCAGATCATATATGTAATATTGCACTTCTCATTGTATTGTTTCACTGTCTTCTATAGTCTAGTATTATGACTGTGTGTCTTGATGTTTATTTTTAATGAGATGCACTTCTGTTCTTTGACTGCTTACTAACACTTTAATTTGAGAAGCAGTTTCTGCTAGCACTGCAAATATCCAATGTTCCTCACAAAGTCAAGTCTATTTCCTGCAATAACCTTGCTTTGACCTGTTATCAGTTCTATCACAAATTATTCAGTCTTTAAGTGATTCATCTTTTAACTACAAATTCACATGACTTAGCTTTATTACATAACTCCCTGACAAGCTTGTGTGGATCAAAGGAGTTTCACATTTTTAAGGAACTTCCTGTAGTGGCTAGCAGCTCCCTTTGTTCTACTGCTTGAATGTATTCTTATCATTATTAATATTATGGGTTTAGACCCTGCCGTCATTCCTTAAGGTCTCAGTTGTGTTTTAGGCCACATCATGTGGAGCGCTGTTCAAAACCTGACAAGGTTTTAGCATGGAGAGCGTGAAATAAAGCAGTATGGATGATTTTCCCCTTTCCCAGCACTGTTTTCTCAGAAAATTTGAAGACGCTGTAGCTTCTTGCTCCTTTTAGCCAGATGTTAACCAAACAGAAGGATGACGTTTGCTTGGCATTTACCATAAATATAGTTTAGTCTTGTAGCAAGTAGCTGGCCGACAATGTGCATATGGATAGTAAAAGGCTAGTTGTGTTCTCTCTGGCCCCTTCCACTTTCAGCATTAGACAAGGTCTCAGCACCTGTTTTTCATAAGAAACGTACATCTAAACCAGACAAAAGCTTTGCAGAGAAGGACTTTCAAGAGAGTTCACAATCCAGGCCAGTACTCAGATGTAGCAATTTGCACATTGATGCTGGACAGTTAGAAAGGACTTGCTTCTCTCCCACAGTCTCCATAGAGATTTTTTTTTCTTTTCTTCATTAAAATAAGCAAAAAGAGGATTTGTTATCTTTTTCCATGCAGAACATTATATTATCTGCCCTGCTAATGATTTTTGTGTTGGTAAGATTCTTGCCCTTTTTTCAGACGAATGATCAGGTCTCTGACGGCTGCTCAGGATGCATCACAAAGAGGGAGAAAGAGTCTTTTCCTTGATGCAGCCACCACCTAAAACAATGCTTGAAGGAGAAAAGCTATTCACTCAGCCCAATCATCCATTCAGATTGCTTAGGGCTTGTTGTGCTGCAGTCTCTCATCTCTCCATTAATTAATGGTGAAAATACATATAACTAGGAAAACAGCAAATGCAAGCAGGGAATTAATTTATTTTTCATAAATAGGGAATGCCTCATCAGTAGAAAAGCAAAGGCTTGAAGTGTCTCTTCATGTTCCAATTTTTGTTCTGAAGCTGCCTGTTTGGTTTCTTCCTCATCTCTTCTATTTAAACCAAACAACAATCAATTGATTATGGCATTAAAAAAAAAATATTGTGGCTAAGGGAGAAAGTACTTTTGAGAGAGATTCAAGTTCAGCAGCTGGAAATGAGAGGAAAAAATTGGGACTACACCAGTCTAATTGATTTTGTTATAGAACAAAATTAGCTGAAGCAAAAGAGCAGTAAAATGCACTCACCTTTATTGTAAGCATTTGAAGCTGTGCTAAATGAAAGGGGGAGGGGGAAATCTGCTCTTTGCTCATGGCATAAAGCATTTGTTAGAAAATAAAGTTAATTAATTGTAGAAACAACAATTGACATGCGCAAAGTGTTCTGCCTGGATCCCAGGAATGGTGGCTTTAATGAGGCCCTACACTCCACAAATGTTAAAGCAATTCTTAAATGGGGTTTAATAGGATATTTTCACTTCCTTTCAGCTCCCTGTTCTCAAACACGTAGATACGCCAGAATGCACACATTTAATTTAAGCAAGTTTTACGCAAATTCATCTCCTGCACCTGATGAATATACTACAAAACATACAACAACATTGTATCAGCTACTCACACAAGAAATCAGTGGCCTTCAAATCAAACCCAAGGCCTTATTACTTCTTGTGCTCTGCATTGCAAGAAAGGATTTTAGTTAAGCAAGAGACGTCATTTCCATGTTTTCACGAAATGCAACTGGAATTCTAATTTCTTAACCCCAGCTAAGAGTAATAATCTTCTGGGAAACAACGTTAACAAGCCACTGTTGACTGAAGTTAGGAATATGACCTGTGACCATACAGTAACTGCCTGATAAGGTTTATACTTTGAGTTATGAAGATAATGAATGGTTTGATTTCAAAGGTGCATCCTTTGAAAAGGAGGGAACAAATACAACTGTGCTGGTGTCTCTTTTGTCACTGAATCATTATGAATTCTTTAGAGCTCAAGTTTTGCTCTGCTTTGCTTCTCTTGAGGAACAATATGGCAAACTGGAGGCACAGATGGGCTATCACCCCAACAGGTATCAAAAAACTGAAATCTGCCATTAGAAGCTCTGTCATAACACTGCTAGTACCAGACTAACCGGTCCTAATGCTTCTCTTCTTCTCCATTTTTACAGGTGGGCAAAACTGCAAAAAGAACAACCTTTGTTACATTCCAAGCTCTCTGTTACCTTTTGATCTTCTTAGAGAGCATAACAAAAGGGGGTTTTTTAACACCTAAAAGCAGAGTCCGGGAGGAGGGATGCTGCTGGCTCTGCGGGGCTTTCTTTCGTTTGTTTCTGCTTTGCTTTGCAATTTTATTGTTTGCGTTTGGTCTTTCTAAAACAAGATATGAGTATAAAATGATAAGAAAATGATTTTGTGGGCGAATATCTCATCTATTTATGGAACGGTATGCCCTGAGCTGAAACCCAGGAGTATGTTCTTACCATTTTTAAAGGTGCTTTCAGGAAATGCATGTGGATATGCATGTGTGTTTGAAGTAGCTTGGGTTTTTGTTTTTGTTTTGTGATAAATTTTTAAATGCTTTATTCCCCCAGCCACGTTATTGTCTTTTATTATTTGGATAACAGAAGGAATTCTTCCTCCCACTTGTCTCCTACCTTCTCTCTGTGATTATTGATAACTTTCTTAGCTTCTTCCTGGCATCACAAGAATATTTCTGCTTGTCAACACATCAGAATGGAAAACAAGCATAACAAAAGGTAAATCATAGAATCATAGAATACTAGAATAGTTAGGGTTGGAAAGGACCTTAAGATCATCAAGTTGCAACCCCCCTGCCATAGGCAGGGACACCTCCCACTAAACCATGTCACCCAAGGCTCTGTCCAACCTGGCCTTGAACACCGCCAGGGATGG